>PVIU01018142.1:0-39944 GCA_004026605.1 Ondatra zibethicus
AAAAAAAAACAAGAAACACATTAAAAAAAAAGACAGGTATCCAGAAGTATTTAGTGACAATATTAATGAATACTATAAAACTGTAATAAGGCACAAATTCTCAATATAACTACCCTTATAAACCCTCCATATATCCATTCATCAATCTATCTGCCCACATATCATCCATCCAGTCATAACTATCTATCTCCTTCTGTCTCAAATGTTTCATCAAATTATCACAAATACCAGTTCTAGGTCAGAAGATTTTTAATAGCATTACATAAGATACTTGATCTTGAAAATACAGCAAGATAAATAGGGTATAGAATGGAACATGAGAAAGCCTAGGGTGTAATGTCAAGGTTCCTACCATTGCTTCTATTTTTTAACTGTCAGTAATCACGGAATAACCAAAAAGCCATAAATGAATCGAGATTTGCAATGGCTTTCATATATGTACAGAACCACCTGGAAATCACTATATCCCACCTCGCTCTTAGTTGAGTAAGGCCACCTAAAAGATTTATACAATTACCAATGAATCTATTAATGTGACTTTTTTTAATTTTTCCATTCAAAAATTGACACTTCCTCCCCTTCTCCCATTCCCCTCCCGCACCCCCACTAACCCTCCTCCCTCCCCTTCAATCCTTAAGAGAGGGCAGGGCACCCTGCCCTGTGGGAAGTCCAAGGCCCTCCCCCTCCATCTGAGCCTAGGAAGGTGTGTGTCCACTTAAACTAGGGTCCCAAAGCCATTACATGCAGAAGAGAGAGTTCCCCATGCCATTATCGATGGCTTCTCAGTCCGTCCCCATTGGCAGCCACATTCAGAGAGTCCGGTTTGATCACATACTCATTCAGTCCCGGTCCAGCTGGATTTGGTGAGCTCCCATTAGATCAGGCACACTGTCTCAGTGGGTGGACCAACCCCTCGCAGTCCTGACTTCCTTGCTCATCTTCTCCCTCCTTCTGCTCTTCAACTTGACCTTGGGAGCTCAGTCCATTGCTCTGATGTGAATGTGGGTTTCTGTCTCTATCTCCATTCATTGGATGAAATTTCCATGATGATATTCAAGATAATCATCAGTGAGACTATGGAACAAGGCCAGTTCAGGCACCCCCTCCTTTGCTACCCAAGTACCTAGCTGGGGACATCCCCGTAAATACCTGGGATTCCCCTAGAGCCAAGTCTCCTGCCAATCGTAAAATGGCTCCCTTAATGTAGATATCTTCTTCCCTGCTCCAACTTCTGCCCTTCCTCTATCTCCATCCTCCCACCCCCACAAGCTCTCCCCAGTCCTTTCCTTCTCCCTTCTCCTTCCCCTTCTCCCCCTCTCCCACTCAGACCTCCACCCCTTTCCCCACCCCGTACTCCCAACTTTTGCCTGGCTATCTTGTTTGCTTCCAATTTCCAGGAGGATATATATATTGTTTTCTTTGGGTTCACCTTGCTATTTGTCTTCTCAAAGCTTGTGAACTATAGGCTTAATGGCCTTTGTTTATGGCTAGAGTCCACTATGAGTGAGTACATACCATATTCATCTTTTTGGGTCTGGGTTGTCTCAATAAGGACAGTGTTTTCTATTTTCATTCATTTGCATATAAAATTCAATGTGTCATTGTTTTTTACCACTGAGTAGTATTCTAATTTACAAATATTCCACATTTTCTTTATCCATTCTTCCATTGAGGGGCACCTAGGTTGTTTCCCAGTTCTGGCTATTACAAATAATGCTTCTATGAACATAGTTGAACAAAAGCTTTTGTAGTATGGTTGGGCATCTCTTGGGTATATTCCCAAGAGTGGTATTGCTGGATCCTGATGTAGGTTGATTCCCAATTTTCTGAGAAACCACCACACTGATTTCCAAAGTGGTTGGACAGTTTGCATTCCCATCAGCAATGGATGAGTGTGCCCCTTACTACACATCCTCTCCAGCATAAGCTATCCTTGGTGTTTTTATTTTAGCCATTCTGACAAATGTAAGATGCTATCTCAAAGTTGTTTTGATTTGCATTTCCCTGATCACTAAGGAAGTTGAACATGACCTTAAGTATCTTTTGGCAATTTGAACTTCTGTTGAGAATTCTCTGTTCAGATCATTACCCCGTTTTTAATAGGGTTATTTAGAATTTTAATGTCTAGTTTCTTGAGTTCTTTGTATATTTTGGAGATCAGACCTTTGTCTGATGTGGGGTTAGTGAAGATCTCCCATTCAGTAGGATGCCTTTTTGTCTTAATGACAGTGTCCTTCACTGTACAGAAGCTCCTCAGTCTTTTTGACTGTGAGTTCCTGGGCATGCAAGTGGCCTTGATCCAGTGCCAGCAGATACATCCAGACAAGTAACTTGGTTCCAGCCCATCCCCGAGGCTTTCTGGCCACTTAGCCCCCCACCACTGGTTTTTCTGCTTATCCCACCCCAACTTGCCCCCGGGCACCCCTTTCCATCTGCGGGCTCCTAGCTGCCCCAATTCAGCCTGCTTCTGGGATGAGGCTTAGGGGGAAGGGTGAGCACAGGGCTACAGGGGTCCCCCTTGTACCACGGAGCAGAGCGGGCAACTTTCACCAAGCCCTATTGACTGCGAGTTCCTAGGCCAGCAAGGTGCCCTGATCCAGTGCCCAGCAGATATATCCAGACAGGTAACTTGGTCCCAGCCAGTCCCTGAGGATTTCTGGCCACTTAGAGCCCCCCACTGGTTTTTCTGCTTATCCCACCCCAGCTTGCCCCGGGGCACCCCTTTCGATCTGTGGGGTCTTAGCTGCCCCCGAATTCAGCCTGTTTCCAGGCTGAGGCTTTGGGGGAAAGGTGAGTGCAGGGCTACAGGGGTCCCCTTGTCCCACGGAGTGGAACAGAGCAGAGCGGGCAACTTTCACTAAGCCCTTTTGACTGCGAGGTCCTGGGCCAGCAAGGCACACTGATCCAGTGCCAGTGGATACACACGGACTGTTACTGGGCCAACAAGGGGCCTTCATCCAGTGCTGGCGGATACACCCAGACTGAGGGACCAAGCGTGGTATTGGCAAACAGAGATGTTGACCAATGGAATCGAATCAAAGACCTGGATATTAATCCACAAACCTATGAACACCTCATTTTTGACAAAGAAGGTAAAATTATACAATGGAAGAAAGAAAGCATTTATAACAAATGGTGCTGGCATAACTGGATGTCAACCTATAGGAGAATAAAAATAGATCCTTATCTATCACCATGCACAAAACTCAAGTCCAAATGGATTAAAGACCTCAATATAAATCCAACCACACTGAACCTGATAGAAGAGAAACTGGGAAGTAGCCTGCAAAACTTGGGCACAGGAGACCACTTCCTTTGTATAACCACAGTAGCACAGACAATAAGATCAACAATGAATAAATGGGACCTCCTGGAACTGAGAAGCTTCTTTTCTTTTTTAACTAAGAAGGTTTTATTTTTTTCCATATTCTTTTATTTTTTTCCATTCAAAAAAATTTACATTTCCTCCCCTTCTCCAAGTCCCCTCTGCCTTCCCGCCCACCCCTCCTCCCTCCCCATACTTCCTTAAAAGAAGGCATGGTACTCTGCCCTGTGGGAAGTCCAAGACCCTCCCCGCTCCATCCAAGCCAAGGAAGGTGAGTATCCAAATAGACTAGGTTCTGAAAAAGCCAATACATGCAGAACAGATAGGTCCTAGTGTCATTGTTGATGGCTTCTCAGACTGCCCCCATTGGCAGACACATTCAGAGAGTCCGGTTTGATCATATGCTCGTTCAGTCCCAATACAGCTGGATTTGGTGAGCTCCCATTAGATCAGGCACACTGTCTCAGTTGGTGGACCAGCCCCTCACATTCCTAACTTCCATGCTCATCTTCTCCCACCTTCTGCTCTTCGACTGGACCTTGGGAGCTCAGTCCATTGCTCTGATGTGAATGTCTCTATCTCCATCCATCGGACGAAATTTCTATGGTGATGATCAAGATATTCATCAATGTGACTATGGGACAAGGCTAGTTCCAGCACCCTCTCCTCTGCTGCCAAGTACCTAGTTGAGGACATCCCCGTGGACACCTGGGATCCCCTCTAGAGCCAAGTATCTTGCCAGTCCTAAAATGACTCCCTTAATGTAGATATCTTATTCCCTTCTCCGATATCCACCCTTCCTCTATCTCCACCCAACCACTCCCCCAAGTTTTCCCCAGTCCTTCCCTTCTCCCTTCTCCTTTCCCCTCTCCCCTGGCCCCATGCCCCTTACCCCTACCTCTATCCCCAAGCTCATGATTCCAACTTTTGCCTGGCGATCTTTTTTGCTTCCAATTTCCAGGAGGATCTATATATGTTTTTCTTTGGGTTCACCTTGCTATTTGGCTTCTCTGGGCTTTTGAGCTATAAACTTAGTGTCCTTTGTTCAATGGCTAGGGTCCACTAATGAGTGAGTACATACCATAATTGTCTTTCTGGGTTTGGGTTACCTCACTCAGGATAGCGTTTTCTACTTCCATCCATTTGCATGCAAAATTAAAGATGTCATTGTTTCTTACCGCTGAGTAGTATTCTAATGTGTATATATTCCACACTTTCTTGATCAATTCTTCCATTAAGGGGCACCTAGGTTGTTTCCCGGTTCTGCCTATTACAAACAATGCTGCTATGAACATAGTTGCACAAATGCTTTTGTAGTATGATTGGACTTCTCTTGGGTATATTCCCAAGAGTGGTATTGTTGGATCCTGCGGTGGGTTGATTCCCAATTTTCTGAGAAACCGCCACACTGATTTCCAAAGTAGTTGCACAAGTTTGCATTTCCATCAGCAATGGATGAGTGTTCCCATTACACCACATCCTCTCCAGCATAGGCTATCATTGCTGTTTTTGATTTTGGCCATTCTGACAGGTATAAGATGGTATCTCAATGTTGTTTTGATTTGCATTTCCCTGATAGCTAAGCAACTTGAACATGACCTTAAGTATCTTTTGGCCATTTGAACTTCTTCTGTTGAGAATTCTCTGTTCAGATCATTACCCCATTTTTTAATTGGGGTATTTAGAATTTTAATGTCTAGTTTCTTGACTTCTTTGTATATTTTGGAGATCAGACCTTTGTCAGATGTGGGGTTAATGAAGATCTTCTCCCATTCAGTAGGATGCCCTTTTGTCTTAATGACTGTGTCTTTTGCTTTACAGAGTTTCTCAGTTTCAGGAGGTGCCATTTGTTCATTGTTGCTCTTATTGTCTGTGCCATTGTGGTTTTGCACAAGAAGTGGTCTCCAGTGCCCATGTATTGCAGGCTACTTCCCAGTTTTTCTTCTATCAGGTTCAGTGTGGTAGGATTTATATTGAGGTCTTTAATCCATTTGGACTTGAGTTTTGTGCATGGAGATAGATAAGGGTCTATTTTCATTCTCCTACAGGTTGACATCCACTTATGCCAGCACCATTTGTTAAAGATGCTTTCTTTCTTCCATTGTATAATTTTACCTTCTTTGTCAAATATGAGTTGTGCATAGGTTTGTGGATTAATATCCAGGTCTTTGATTCGATTCCATTGGTCAACATCTCTGTTTTTATGCCAATACCAAGCTGTTTTCATTACTGTAGCTCTGTAATAGAGTTTGAAGTAGGTATGGTAATACCTCCGGAAGTTCCTTTATTGTAGAGGATTGTTTTGGCTATCCTGGGCTTTTTGTTCTTCCATATAAAGTTGATTATTGTTCTCTCAAGGTCTATGAAGAATTTTGTTGGGATTTTGATATGGATTGCATTTAATCTTTGGTAGAATTGCCATTTTTACTATATTAATCCTATCAATCCAGGAGCATGGCAGCTCCTTCCATTTTCTGGTATCCTCTTCAATTTATTTCTTCAAGGCCTTAAAGTTCTTGTCAAATAGATATTTCAATTCCTTGGTTAGTGTTACCCTCAGATATTTTAGACTATTTGTGGCTCTCGTGAGAGGTGATGTTTCTCTGATTTCCCATTCTGCTTCTTTATCCTTGTGTATAGGAGGGCTACTGATTTTTTTGAGTTGATCTTGTATCCTGCCACATCACTGAAGGCATTTATCAGCTATAGGAGTTTTGGTAGAGTTTTGGGGGTCACTTATGTATACTATCATATCATCTGCAAATAGCAAAAGTTTGACTTCTTCCTTTCCAATTCAAATCCCCTTGATTTCCTTATGTTGTCTTATAGCTATTGCTAGAATTTCAAGGACTATATTGAAGAGTTATGGGGAGAGTGGACAGCCTTGTCTTGTTCCTGATTTTAGTGGAATCGCTTCGACTTTCTCTCCATTTAATTTGATGGTAGCTGTCAGCTTGCTGTATATTGCTTTTATTATATCTAGATATGATCCTTGTATCCCTAATCTCTCCAAGACCTTTATCATAAAGGGGTGTTGAATTTTGTCAAATGCTTTTTCAGCATCTAATGAAATGATCATATGGTTTTTTTCTTTCAGCTTATTTGTATGATGGATTACATTGATAGATTTTCGTATGTTGAACCAGCCCTGCGTCTCTGGGATGAAGCATACTTGATCATAATGGATAATTTTTTGATGTGTTCTTGGATTCAGTTTGCTAGTATTTTATTGAGAATTTTTGCATCGATGTTCATGAGTGAGATTGGTCTGTAATTCTCTTTCTTTGTTGCATCTTTGTGTGGTTTTGGTATCAAGGCAACTGTAGCTTCATAAAGCCTTTGTCAATGACTCTTCTGTTTCTATTATGTGAAACACCTTAAGGAGTATAGGTATTAGCTCCTCTTGGAAGTTCTGGTAGAATTCTGCATTAAAAGCATCTGGTCCCGGGCTTTTTTTTTTGGTTGGGAGGTTTTTGATGACAGATTCTATTTCCTAGCGACTTATAGGTCTATTTAAATTGTTCACCTGGTCTTGATTTAATTTCGGTATATGGTATTTGTCTAAAAAACTGTCCATTTCTTTTACATTTTCCAGTTTTGTGGCATACAGGCTTTTGTTGTAAGACCTAATGATTCTCTGAATTTCCTTGGTGTCTGTTGTTATGTCCCCCTTTTCATTGCTGATCTTGTTAATTTGAGTGTTCTCTCTCTGCCTTTTGATTAGTTTGGATAGGGGTTTGTTGATAATCTCAAGGAACCAGCTCTTTGTTTCATTGATTCTTTGGACTTTTTCTGTGTTTGTATTTTGTTAATTTCAGCCCTCAGTTTGATTATTTCCAGTCTTCTACTCCGCATGGGTGAGTCTACTTCTTTTTTTCTAGAGCTTCCGGGTGTGCTGTTAAGTCACTAATGTGTGCTTTCTCAGTTTTCTTTATATGGGCACTAAGTGCTTTGAACTTTCCTCTTAGCACTGCTTTCATAGTGTCCCATAGGTTGGGGAATGTTGTGTCTTTATTTTCATTGAATTCAAGGAAGACTTTTATTTCTTTCTTTATTTCTTCCTTGACCAAGGAGTGGTTCAGTAGTTGACTGTTCAGTCTCCATGAGTTTGTGGTCTTTCTGGGGGTGGAATTGTTTTTAAATTCTAACTTTACTCCATGGTGATCAGATAAGACACAGGTGGTTACTCCAATTTGTTTGTCTCTGTGGATGTTTGCTTTGTTACCGAGTATGTGATCAATTTTCGAGAAGGTTCCATGAGATGCTGAGAAGAAGGCATATTCTTTCCTGTTTGGGTGGAATGTTCTATCAATGTCTATTAAGTCCATTTGATTCATTACATCTGTTAGTTCTCATATTTCTTTGTTAATTTTCTGTCTTGTTGACCTCTCTGTTGGTGAGAGAGGAGTATTGAAATCTCCTACTATTAGTGTGTGGGGTTTGATGTGTGCTTTAAGTTCTAGTAATATTTCTTTTACATATGTGGGTGCTTTTATATTAGAGGCATATATATTCAGGATTGAGACTTCATCCTGATGGATTATTCCTATTAAGAGTATAAAGTGTCCATCTCCATATCTTCTGATTGGTTTTAGTTTAAAATCGATTTTGTTAGATATTAGCATAGCCACACCTACTTGTTTCTTAGAGCCGTTTGATTGAAAAACCTTTTCCCAACCCTTTACTCTGAGATAATGTCTGTCTTTGTGGCTGAGGTGTGTTTCTTGTAAAAAGAGAATGTTGGGTCCTGTTTTCATATCCATTCTCTTAACCTGTGCCTTTTTATAGGTGAATTCAGTCCATTGATATTAAGTGATATTAATGACCAGAGGTTGTTAACTCAGGTTGTTATAGTTTGTGTGTTTCCCTTCTTTGAGTTGTGCTGGTGTAGGGTTGTTAGATGTGTGTGTTATTATGGGTGTTCTTTGCTTCCTTTCATTGTGGTTTTCCTTCTAGTTCTTTCTGTCAGTCTGGGTTTGTAGTTATGTATTGCTTAAATTTGTTTTTTTTCTGGAATATTGTATTCTCCATCGATGGTGAATGAAAGCTTTGCTGGGTATAGTAGTCTTGGCTTTCATCCATTTCTCTTAGTGTCTGCAGTACACCTATCCAAGACCTTCTGGCTTTCATGGTTTCGATAGAGAAGTCAGGTATAAATCTGATAGGTTTACCTTTATATGCTACTTGACCTTTTTTCTTTGCAGCTCAATTATCTTTCTTTATTCTGCATATTTTGTGTTTTGATTATTATATGGCAAGGGTATGGTTGGGTTTTTTTTGATCCAGTCTATTTGGTGTTCTGTATGCTTCTTCTACATTCATAGGAATATGCTTCTTTAGGTTGAGAAAGTTTTCTTCTATAATTTTGTTGAATATATTTTCTGGGCCTTTGAGCTGGAATTCTTCTCCTTCTTCTACCCCTATCATTTTTAGGTTTGGTCTTTTCATGGTGTCCCAAATTTCCTGCATGTTTTGTGTTAAGAATTTGTTGGATTTGTCACTTTCTTTGATCAATCAGTTTATTTTCTCTATCATATCTTCAGTGTCTGAGATCATTTCTTCTATCTCTTGTATTCTGTTGGTTATACTTGTCCTAGCTCCAATTTTCAAGTGTGAGTGTATAACCTGGAGTGACTGAAAACAAGGAAAGTTTTTAAAAAGACCATTGAGGGGGGAGTAGAGAGGAGAATAACAAACTATAGGAGATATGAAGAGAAAATGTGAATAAAGATAGCTTGAACTAACAATGTGTAGATAAATACAGAAAAGAGAGGAAGCTAAAATAACAATAAGAATATCTCAAAGTCATAAGAAATGCACATCTATCTACCTAAATAGATACAATACACATAAGTCTGGATATAAATATTCATATATAGTTCAAATTAAAAATTCGTATCTGGCTGGTTGCTCCACCCAAGAGTCAAAGACATTCCAATAAAAATCCCAACTCCAGAAGCATCCCCCACTACATCAGGAACTACTGTAGTCACAGGTCCCACCTGTATTTACTGGCGGAAACATGAGTATATAAGATCTCAGCTGGACATCCCCGATCTCTAGGACCTAGTCACCAAGGGCACATCTGGTGACACTCCCCTGACCTCTACAGACCAGTTGATCAAGCAGCGATATCCTCTCCCCACCAAACATCCTCCATGGCCTCAGCACCCACTGGAGCCACAGACTCAAACTGCAGCAGTTGGAGGAAGAGTGAACCCGGGAGCCACAGGTTCCACCTGCACTGATTAGAGGAAGAGATCAGTAGACATCAGTATAAGAATACATTGAACAACATGAAGAGCAAAATGGCTCCACCAGAAACTAGTGGATGTACAACAGTAAGACCTGAACATAACAATGCAGATGAAACAAAAAATAACCTTAAAACTAAATTTATGAGGATTTAGAGGCCCTTAGAGAGTAAATAGAAAATTCCCTTAAAGAAATGGAGGAAAAGACAAATAAAAAAGTGGAAGAAATCAGTAAGTCCCTTAAAGAAAGCCAATAAAAAACAATCAAACAAGTGAAGGAAATAGTTCAAGACTAGAAGATTGAAATACAGACAATAAAGAAAGCACAAAATGGAGCTACCTAGAACAGAGAGGGCAAGCTCCACCAGGAATAGAAGCCAGGAGCAAATTCAGCCCCAGGAGTCAACCCAGTCCTGGGACCCTGTGGACAAGGATTGAGCCAGTAACCTGTCTCAGAATCAGCGATCTCTACTGGAACAAGAGTGGGGCTGAACCAGCTACCTAGGGCAGAGAGTGCCTGAGGAAGCAAGCTCCACTGGGAGCAGAGGCCAGGAACAAATCCAGCCCTGGAAGCCAACCCAGTACCAGGACACTGAAGGATCAGGATTGAGCCAGCAATCAGATGCAGAGTCAACAAACTCCACCAGAACAGGTACAGGGAGTAACTGCTGAGAGAGTGAGCCAGAGCCAGAGACCGCTGAGTGCCCAGGTGTGAACCTGGGACCTTCAAGGGAGTAGTCCTAAACCAGGACCTCATGGGTCTGGGCAAGAGTCTAGGACCTCCCAATAATTAGGTCAGAGCCAGGATCTCTGCCAGCCTGGGCATGAGTGAATCTGAGACCTCCAAGGGAATAGGCAGGAACCAGAGATCTCTGCTGGGCCAGACATGAGTCTGGGACCTCAGAGGGAGTGTCCCTGAGCCAGTACCTCTGTGGATCCAAGCAATGGTCTACGATATCAAAAGGAATAGGCAGGAACCTGGAAACTCTGTGGGTCAGAGTATGAGTTTGGGACCTCTGAGGGAATAAGCCTGAGCCAGGTACTCTACGGTGCTGGGTACACCCGAGTCTGGGAACTCTGAGGCAGGAGACTGGAGCCAGAAACTTTTGCAGGACCAACTCCAAGCCAGGGACTTCTGCGGGAAGGAGGGAGATCCAGATAAGGGTTTACAGAAACAGGGCAAAGCCAAAAACCTAGGCCAAAGTAGGCGTGAGACAAAAAACTCCAAGGGAGCAGAGCAAAGCCCAGGAGCACTAAGCTATCTCCAGGAACATGGAAAAACCAACAGGGTAACTAGAACTGTAGCACTGACCATTCCACGAGGAACAACCATCTGAGCTTTGGATTCACTGGCAACTAGAAGATTATTCAACAGAATCTCAGACAGCCCCAACCACACCAATTAGAGGAAAAGAGGAGTAGAAAAGGTAAGAACACATGCAACACCACAAAGAGCAACACAACACCAGGAAAACCTAAAGACCCTACAACAGCAAGACCTGAACAACAAAATATAGATGAAACAGAAGAAAATGACCTAAAAATAACTTCAAGAGAATGTTTGAAACTCTTAAAGAAGAAATGAGAAATTTCTTTAAAGAAATGGAGGAAAAGATGAACAAAAATTGGAAGACATCAGCAAATTACTTAAAGAAAACCAAGAAAAATAAATCATACATATGAAAGGAACTATTCAGGACATGAAAACTGAAATAGAGACAATAAAGAAAACACAAGGGGAGGGAATTATAGAAACAGAAATCATAAGAAAATGATCAGGAACCACAAATGCAAGCATAAACAGCAGAATACAAAAGATGGAACAGAGAATCTCAAGTGCTGAAGATACAATAGAGGAAATAGAATCATTAGTTAAAGGAAACATTAAATCTAACAAAAGCTTAAAACAAAATATCCAGGAAATATGGGACAAAATGAAAAGGCCAAATCTAAGAATAATAGGGATAGAATAAGGAGAAGAAGTTCACCTCAAAAGGACAGAAAATATATTTAACAAGATCATAGAAGAAAACTTTCCCAACCTATGAAGACAAAAGAAGCTTACAGAACACCAAATAGACTGGATCCAAAAAAGAAAAATACGACCTCTGAACACATAATAATCAAAAAACATACAGAGCAAAGAAAGAATATTAAGCGCTGCAAAAGAAAAAGGCCAAGTAACATATAAAGGTTGACCTATGAGAATTACACCTGACTTCTCATTGAAGACAATGAAAGCCAGAAGGTCGTAGTCAAGCATTTGCAGACATTAAGAGACCATAGATGCCACCCCAGACTATACCCAGCAAAACTTTCAATCACCATAGAAGGCCAAAACAAGATATTCCATGATAAATCTAGATTTCACCAATACCTACCCACATACCCACCCTACACAAAATACTAGAAGGAAAAATCCAACTCAAGAAAGTTGGCTACATAAACAACAAAAACAGACAATTGAAGGTCTCATAGCATCAAATCCCAAAGAAGGGGAAAATGCACAAATTAACATCACTAACAATGAAAACTAAATTAACAGGAGACAGCAATCACTGATCATTAATATCCCTTAATGAAAATGGACTCAACTCACCCATAAAGGCACAGGCTAACAGATTGAATATGAAAACAGAATCCATCCTTCTCCTGCATACAAGAAATGCACCTCAGCCTCAAAGACAGACATCATCTCAGAGTAAAGGATTGGGAAAAATATACCAATCAAATGGACCTAAGAAACAAGCAGGTGTAGCTATCCTAATAACTAATAAAATAGACATCAAGCTAAAATCAGTCAAAAGAGACAAATGTCATTTCATATTAGTCACAGGAAAAATCCATCAAGAGGAAATCTCAATACTGAACATCTACGCACCTAAGACAAGGGCACCCTCATATGTCAAAGAAACACATCTAAAGCTTAAATCGTACATTAAACCCCATACACTAATAGTGGGAGACTTCAACACTCCCCTCTCACCACTGGACAGGTAATCAGACAAAAAATGAACAGAGAAATAAGAGAACTAACAGATGTATGACTCAAATGGACTTAACAGACATCTATAGAATATTCCATCCAAACAGAAAAGAATATACCTTCTTCTCAACACCTCATGGAACTTTCTCATAAACTGACCACATACTCAGTAACAAAGCAAACCTCAAAAAATACAAAAATAAAATGGAATAACCCAATGTACTTTACCAGATCACCAGGGTTAAAACTAGAAATCAACAGCAATTCTAATTCCAGAAAACCCACAAACACATGGAAATTAAATAATGCTCACCTGAATCATCAATAGGTCAAGGAATAAATAAAGGGAGAAGTTAAAGACTTCCTAAAAATCAATGAAAATGGCCACACAACATACCCAAATTTATGGGACACAATGAAAGCACTGTTAAGAGGAAAGTTCATAGCACTAAATGCCTACATAAAGAAGCTGGAAAAAAAATCCACACTAGTGAATTAACAGAACATTTGAAAACTTTAAAACAAAAAGAAGCAAAAAACACCCAAGAGAACTAGATGGCATGAAATAATCAAATAGAGAGCTGAAATCAACAAAATAGAAACAAAGAAAACAATACAAAGAATCAATGAGGCAAAGAGTTGGTTCTTCGAGAAAATCAACAAAATAAACAAACCCTTATCCAAACTAACCAGGAGGCACAGACAGAATATCCAAATTGACAAAATCAAAAATGGAAAGGGGGACATAGCAACAGACATGGAGGAAATACAGAGAATCATCAGATCATATTTACAAAAACCTGTACTCCACAAAATTAGAAGGCTTAAAGGAAATGAACAACTTTCTGGATACATATCATGTACCAAAATAAACCAAGATCAGATAAGCAAATTAAACACACATATAACTGCTGAAGAAATAGAAACAGACATCAAAAATCTCCCAACCAAAAAAAATCCCAAGACCAGATGGTTTCAGCTCAAAATTCTACAAGACTTTCAAAGAAGAACTAATACCAACCCTCCCCAAAGTATTCCACACAATAGAAAAAGAAGGAACATTGCCAAACCCTTTTAACGGGGCTACAATTACCCTGATACCCAAACCACAGAAAGACATTACTAAGAAAGAGAATTACAGACCAATCTCACTCATGAACATTGATGAAAATATACTAAATAAAATACTGGCAAATCAAATCCAAGAACACATCAGAACCATCATCCACCATAATCAAGTCAGCTTCATTCCAAAGATGCAAGGATGGTCCAACATACAAAAATCTGTCAACATAATAACCATATGAACAAGCTGAAAAATAAAAACCAAATGATAATCTCATTAGATGCTGAAAAGACTTTTGACAAAAATACAACATCCCTTCATGATAAAGGACTTGAAGAGAGCAGAGATACAAGGAACATACCTAAACATAATTAATGCAATATACAGCCAGCCAACAGCCAACATCAAACTAAATGGAGAGAAACTCACAGAGATTTCACTGAAATCAGGAACAAGACAAGGTTGTCCACTCTTTCCATATCTATTCAATATAGTTCTTGAGGTCCTAGCTAGAGCAATAAGACAACAAAAGGAGATCAAGGGATACAAATCAGAAAAGAAGTCAAACTCCCACTGTTTGCTGATGATATAATAGTTTACATAAGTGATCCCAAAATTTCTACCAAGGAACTTCTACAACTCATAAACACTTTCAATAATGTAGCAGGATACAAGATTAACTCAAAATAAGTAGTAGCTCTCCTCTACACAGATGATAAAGGGGCTGGTAATGAAATAAGAGAAACATAACCCTTCACAATAGCCACAAATAGCATAAAATATCTCAGAGTAACTCTAACCAAACAAGTGGAAGCCTTGTATGACAAGAAATTTAATTTTTTAAAGAAAGAAATTGAAGAAGACACCAGAAAATGGAAAGATCCCCCATGCTCTTGGGTAGGCAGAATTAACATAATAAAAATGGCAATCTTACCAAAAGCAATCTACAGATTCAATGCAATGCCCAGCAAAATCCCAGCAAAATTCTTCATAGACCTGAAAGAACAATACTCAACTTTATATGGAAAAGCAAAAAAAACAGGATAGTGAAAACAATCCTGCACAATAAAAGAACTTCTGGAGGCAATACAATCCTTGACTTCGAACTCTACTACAGAGCTACAGTACTGAAAACAGCCTGGTACTGGCATAAGAACAGACAGGAGAACCAATGGAACTGAATAGAAGACCCGGATATTAATCCACACACCTTCAAACACCTGATTTTTGACAAAGAAGCAAAAAAAAAGAAAGCATATTTAAAAAATAGTGCTGGCATAACTGGGTATCAACATGTAGAAGAATGAAAATAGACCCATGTCTATCACAAGGCACAAAACTTAAGTCCAAATGGATCAAAGACCTCATCATAAAGCCAGCCATACTGAACCTTATAGAAGAGAAAGTGGGAAGTGCACTTGAATGCATTGGCATAGGAGACCACTTCCTAAATATAGCCCCAGCAGCACAGACTGAGAGAATCAATTAATAAATGGAACCTCCTGAAACTGAAAAGCTTCTGTAAAGCAAAGGACACAGTCAACAAAACAAAATGACAGCCTACAGAATGGGAAAAGATCTTCAATAACCCCACATCGGACAGAGGTCTGATCTCCAAAATATACAAAGAACTCAAGAAATTGGTCATCAAAAGAACACATAATCCAATTTTAAAAAGTGAAGTACAGACCTAAACAGAGAACTCTCAACAGAGGAATCTAAAATAGCTGAAAGACAGTTAAGGAAAAGTTCAACATCCTTAGTCATCAGAGAAATGCAAATTAAAACAACTCTGCTGAGATTCCATCTTACACCTGTAAGAATGGCCAAGATCAAAAACACTGATGACAACTTATGCTGGAGAGGTTGTGGGGGAAAAGGGAATGATTCTACATTGCTGGTGGGAATGCAAGCTTGTACAACCCGTTTCAGTATCACCGTGGTGATTTCTCAGAAAATTAGGAAACAACCTTCCTCAAGACCCAGTAATACCACTTTTGGGTATATATCCAAAGGATGCTCAATTGTGCCACAAGGACATGTATTCAACTATGTTCATAGTGGCATTGTTTGTCATAACCAGAACCTGAAAACAACCTAAATATCCCTCAACTGAAGAATGGATAAGGAAAATGTGGTACATTTTCACAATGGAGCACTACACAGCAGAAAAAAATAATGACATCTTGAATTTTGCAGGAAAATGGATGGACCTAGAAAACATTATTTTGAGTGAGGTAACCTGGACACAGAAAGACAATTATCACATGTACTCACTCATAGGTGGTTTTTAAACATAAAGTAAAGAAAACCAGCCTACAAACCACAATCCCAGAGAACTTATACAACAACAAGGACACTAAGAGAGACTTACATAGATCTAATCTACTTGGGAAATAGAAAGATCTCCTGATTAAACTGGGAACATGGGGACCTTGAGGGAAGGTAGAGGGGAGGAGGAGAGAGGCAGGGAGGGGAGCAGAGAAAAATGTAGAGCTCAATAAAAATCTATTTTTAAAAGGGTGTTGGAACGATCAGGGATACAAGGAACATACCTAAACAAAATACGGGCAATATACAGCATGTAAACAGTCCACATCAAACTAAATGGAGACTCAAAGCAATCCTATTAATATCAGGAACAATACAAGGTTGTCCACTCTCTCCACATCTATTCAATATAGTACAAACAGTCCTATCTTGAGTAATAAGACAACAAAAGAAAAATCAAGAAGAAACAAATTGGAATGGAAGAAGTCAAGCTTTCACTATTAGCAGATGATATGATACATATGATATGATACATAAATGACCGTAAAAATTCTCCCAGAGAACTCCTGCAGCTGATAAACATTTTCAGTAATGTGTCCGGATAAAGAAGCTGAGAAAGAAATCAGAGAAACAATACCCTTTACAATAGCCATAAATAACATAAAATATGTTAAGGTAACGTTAACAAAGCAAGTGAAAGATCTATATTACAAGGTGAAGGTGTAAGTCAAAAAACAATCTCACACCAGTTTGGAATTATGATGAATAAAATGGTTATTTATTTAAAAAGGAAAAAACTTACAGATCACCATCCCAGACAACAGCCCTCTGCACGATCAGGAACAAAGTCTAACAGCCAGAACCTGGAAGCAAAAGAGCAAGCACACGGCTACCACTGCTTTTTTAAAACAAAAGAGACCACGCCCCAGTGGGCTGATATCTTAAATGCTATTGGCTGAAGGAGCAGAAGTAGCTCCCGCAGCAACAAGGACTTTAAGTCTTTGAAGAAAGAAATTGAAGAAGATATCAGAAAATGGAAAAATCTCCCATGCTTTTAGATAGGTAGGTTCAACATAGTAAAAAGAGCAAATGTATCAAAAGCATCTACAGGTTCAATGCAGTCCCCATCAAAATCCCAACATGATTCTTCACAGACCTCAAAAGAATAATACTCAATTTCATATGGAAAACAAAAATCTAAAGATCGTCAAAACAATCCTGTACAATAAAGGAACTTCCAGAGGTATCACTATACCTTACTTCAAGCTCTACTATAGAATATGGTAATGAAAACAGCTTGGTATTGGCAAAAAAAAGCGAGACAAAATGGAATTGAATTGAGGACTCTGACATTAATCCACACTCCTATCTGATTTCTGACAAAGAAGCCAAAATTGTACAATGGAAAAAAAGAAAGCATGTTCAACAAATGGTGCTGGCTTTACCAGATGTCAACATGTAGAGGAATGAAAATAGATCCATATCTCTCACCCTGTACAAAACTCAAGTCCAAATGAATCAAAGACCTCAACATAAATCCGGTTACATTCAAGAGAAAGTGGGAAGTAGCCTTGAATGCATTAGCACATGAGACGACTTCTTAAATATAACACAAGTAGCACAGATGCTAAGATCAGCAATTAACAAATGGACCTCCTGAAACTGAGAATCTTCTGTAAGGCAAAGGATGCAATCAATAAGACAAAAAGACAGCCTACTGAATGGGAAAAGAACTTCACCAACACTACATCTGAGAGAGGACTGATCTCCAAAATATACAAAGAACTCAAGAAACAAGACATCAACATATCAAATAATCCAATGAAAAAATGGGGTACAGAACCAAACAGAGAATTCTCAACAGAATAATATCAAATGGCCAAAAGACACTTAAGGAATTGTTCAAAATTCTTAGCCCTCAAGGAAATGCAAATCAAAGTGACACTGAGATACCATCTTACACCTGTCAGAATGGCTCAGATCAAAAACACTAATGACAGCTTATGTTAGAGAGAATGTGGAGTAAGGGTAACACTCCTCCACTGCTGATGGGAGTGCAAATTTATACAGCCACTCTGGAAATCAGTATTAAGCTTTATCAGAAAATTGGGAATCAACCTACCTCAATCAAGACCCAGCAATCCACTATTGTGCATATATTGAAAATTGCTCAATCATACCATAAGGACAGTTGCTCAACTATTTTCATAGCAGCATTATTCATAATAGCCAGAACCTGGAAACAACCTGAATGCCCTTCAACTGAAGAATGGACAAGGAAAATGTGGTACATTTACACAATAGAGTATTACTCAGCAATGGAAAACAGTAACATCATAAAATATGCAGGCAAATAGATGGAACTAGAAAATTCATCCAGAGTGAGGTAACCCAGACCCAGAAAGATAAACACAGTATTACTTACTCATAAGTATATATTAAATGCAAAGCAAAGGATAAACAGCCTCCAATCCACAACCCCAGAGAAACTAAGCAAAAAGGAGGACCTTAATGGTGCCCTCCTGGAGGGGCCCAGGAAGGGGGAAAAGCTAAGATCTTCTGGGTAATTTGGGATGGGGTAGAAGGGAGGGGATAGGATTGAGAATATGAGAAATTGAAATACCAGATTTGGGGAGGAACAGAGAAGGAGAGCAATGAAAGAGATATCTTGATAAAGAGAGCCATTATGGGGGAAGGGAAGAACCTGGTGCTAAGGAAATTCTCAGGAATCTACAAGGATGATCCAAGATAAGTCTCCTAGCAATAGTGAAACCCTCCTGCCCCTGAAATCAGATTGGTAACTACACTAATTGTCATCATAGAACCTTCATCCATTATCTGATGGCAGCAGGTGCTTTGATTCACAGCCAAAAACTGGGCTGAGCTCCTGGAGTTCAGTTGAAGAGAGGGATGAGGGATCATGTGAACAAAGAGGGTCATGATTGGGAAAACCACAGAGACAACTAACCCAAGTTAATGAGAGCTCACAGATTGACAGATGAGGACCCTGCATGGTACCAAACTAGGTCCTCTGAATGTGGGTGACAATTTGTGACTTGATATGTTTGTGGAGCCCCTGGGAGAGGACCAGAACTTATCCTGTGTGCATGAATTGACTTTTTGGAGCCCTTTCTTACCCTTAATGCAGAGGGGAGAGGACTGGTCCTACCTCAACTTGATATGTCAGACTTTGTTGATGCCCCCAAGGGATGCCTTTCCCTCCCTAAGTACTCAATGGGGGTAGAATGGAAGGATAGAAAATGGGAGGAAAAGGGACCAGGGGTTGGTATGTAAAATGGAAAAAGAATTTTAATTTTAAAAATGGAAAAAAATACCAACACCACATGAGAATCCCTTTCTTGGGTTGTTTGTCAGGGTTGTTCACAAGACTCCCAAAACATCACAGGCTATTGATATTTCCCTTCATTGCCTCCAGAGGTCAAATGTAAGTTTCTATTGCTGAAGACACTATACTTCTCAAACACAAGACAAAAGGACCTGAGCTAGATGACCTGACAGCTTCCTCCCTGAGGTGGTACAAGAAGATGCCATTTAAGTTTCCAAAGGAAAGAAGCAACCAGCAGTCCTACCCAGATATTACTCCAATAAACAAAGGCCAGCATGCCATGATAACCATAAAGTTGCAGTAGTAGCACACATATCTTAGCAGTAACCAACAGCTCTTTATTAGACTTAAAACAGGTTCACCAAAATGGAAACCATGCCTCATGCTAGAAACTAACCTACCACTCTAGGCAAATATAGTCATATATTTTGAATGAGAGCCTACAAACCTGCAACCACCACTTTACTAAAATAGCATAATCCCTAACTATGCTATAAAATGTTATCCTTTTACACAAATAAGTGTAGCTCTCAGTCCTCAATCAAGGAAACTTCTCTTTTCAACAGATGGAGACCATTACAGAAGACTACAACTGATCAAAATTCAGTGTTATGGAGCCCAGCCCCAACTGATATATCTACAACACATATCCTACATCTAGGGCATCATTGCAGAAGAGAGAACAAAAAGATTGAGAGTTAGAGGAACAGAAAACTTGCTATGAGATTGTGTAATCTAGAAATATCAGAGAAGCTATACCCATGAAATTAGTCTTACCAATGTGGTTGCCTAAACATGACCTGGCCAAGACAATAGCAGTAGACATATGAACATGGAAGTGAGATCACTCACAAGAAGTTAACAATAAAGAACTATCAACAACTAAGGAATGCTGAGAGTGGGAGAAATAGCCTTCCCCAGGGAAGAGCACATCCAATGGCAAATAGTCAGCTCTGAAAACATATACATACAAATAACATTATATAGACTGAGAAGGTTGCATTTATATATGTAGCAAAAGGCCTGTTAGTTTGTTCCCAGCTGCTCACCTCTGAAATAATCACATAGAGACCATATTACTTGCAATACTGTTTGGCCAATAGATTAAGCGTATTTCTGACTAATTCCTAACTTAAATTAACCCATCTCCATTAATCTGTGTATCACCACAAGGCTGTGGCTTACTAGGCAAAGTTTGGGTGTTTGTCTCTGGTGGGGCTACATAGCTTCCTGACTCCACCTTCTTTCTCCCAGCATTCAGTTTAGTTTGCCCCGCCTACCTAAGTTATGCCTTGCACAGGCCTAAGACAGTTTCCTTATAAACCAATGGTATTCAAAGCATACACAGGGGAATCCGACATCACCTCCACTTTTCTGTTTAAATAAAAAGAAAGATTTTAACTTTCACCTAGAAAAAATACATAAAACAGGTATCAAGCAAGAATTACAGTTACAATATTTATATTGACTTTATCTTTTTATTGATTTTTATTGAGCTCTACATTTTCTCTGCTCCCCTCCCTGTCTCTACTCTCCTCCCTTCTATCCTCTCCCAAGGTCCCCATGTCCCCAATTTACTCAGGAGATCTTGTCTTTTTCTACTTCCTATGAAGATTAGATCTATTAAGTCTCTCTTAGTGTCCTCATTGTTGTCTAAATTCTCTGGGATTATGGTTTGTAGGCTGGTTTTCTTTGCTTTATGTTTAAAAACCACATATGAGTGGGTATATGTGATAATCGTCTTTCTGTGTCTGAGTTACCTCACTCAAAATAATGTTTTCTAGGTCCATCCATTTTCCTGCAAAATTCAAGATGTCATTATTTTTTTCTGCTTTGTAGTACTCCATTGTGAAAATGTACCACATTTTCCTTATCCATTCTTCAGTTGAGGGGCATTTAGGTTGTTTTCAGGTTCTGGCTATGACAAAATATGCTGCTATGAACATAGTTGAGTACATGTCCTTGTGGCACGATTGACTTTATCTTTTATCATAACTAAGAAAAGCTATAACTATAACTATATATTCTTCAATTCCATCAAAGACTCCAGAAGGATATAATATTACCTAAGTAAACAGGAAGTGCATTGTAAGCAACTTCCAAAACTCTAGAAATGACAGAGACATCTTGCTACCGGGACAGTCATTCAAAGTTCTTCTGTATTGTTAGGACATCCATCTTCAACTACAGTCCCATAGAATCTGGCAGACTTTTTAGGAAATTTCAAAGACAGCTCCACCTATATTGGCAGTTTGTCAGTCACTTTCTTCTGTGTCCTGCATGTCTGGCAGACTCTTTCATGAAGCAGGAACCCTGAAGGACCATCTCACCTTTAGGCAAGTTCAGCAGTCATCGCTCTGTGGGTCCCACATGTCCAGCTCACACAGTATAATATCAAGCAGTCTAGGCAGGAGCAGTTTCTTGCCCAAATGGCTAATAAACTCCATAAGGAGCTTCTTCGATGTTCATCTTCCTCTTGAAGTAATTGGTGCTGCCAAGAGCAGATATGTCTCATGTCATGAAAAGTCTAAGTTCTTAAACATTTTAAATGCCATATTCTGTAGTTTTTGAAAGGTTTGAAGATTATCTACCTAACTGAAATATATCTCTATATATCTAAAAAACCTAACTAACATGACTGCAAGCTTGACTATTATAAATTATTATCTATTAACTATAACTTCTTTATTATAAATTACATTTCTAAATGAGCTGCACAAACATAATACCTCAATCAAGAGCAGAAATATACATATAATAAATTGACCTTAAATCTTTACCAATAAACCAAGATCCATACCAATGTGAATTATTAATATCTATATCATATCCCCCTTTAAATGTAAACAAACATTTATAAACTATCATTTAGGGAATTCGGGCATAATTCTCTCCAAACTGCTTCTAGCTTTTTATTGGGTGAAATATTTTTGGGGGTGTTCACGGTGACCTTTCAGGGGGTCTTTGTCCATCAAACCACATTATTCTGGAAAGATTCCACAGGTTCTCATCCTATGTGGAAACAAAAGAAAAACCCTTTTCCAAAGTAACATATCCTTAGACTCAAATTTTGAAGTCACAAAACCTTTAAAATATATAGGTTGGTTTAGCTTATCAGTCCCCAGAATGAAATGTCTCTCTGTAGTCAAAAAATTCAAAGAAAACACAATAACATACATAATCCAGTCTCTCTGTATATATTCCATTTTTGCATGGCTTATTTTTTTATTCCTTTTAATCTATGACTGTCTCTACTCTGTATCTTTAAAGGCTTTTTCTTTTCTTTTAAACCAATTACTTCTTTTTATAACAGTCTATATTTTTTCTTCTTTTTCCCAAGCCTACATACTTTTTTAAAACAAACTGTGACTCATTTAGAGGTCTTTTATGTCTGAATCTGTCCTTTTTGCATATCTCTCATCCTTTTTGCTAAGTGCTTCTTAAAAACCTAAGCAACAGAATTTCTAGGGCAAACACAGCCCTGCCTGCTTGCTTTACCCAGTCCAACATGGTTGAAGTCTGTTCACTGCTACTGAGACTGCTGGGTGGGAGCCATGCTCATTGCCTCAACTCTGGTAACCAGTTGGCCCATGCTGCCACCAAGTAACTTGCAGCATGCTGCCCACAAACCCCAATCAAGTGCTTGGCCTCCTGAAAGAGCCAGAGTTAATGCTGACAGTACAGCCCAGGATGCTGCTGTTTTAAAACCATGTGTTATTTTTTCTACCACTGAATCAAGAAAACTTCTTTTAAAGGAACTGCAGCAGGCCTCCAGCGAGCAGAGCCCATTTGAAAAAAATACCGCTAAACTTTGTTTTTTAGTGTCTAGAATTCTTTTTCAAGCCCTCTCAGGTTTTATGTAGATTTAGCACACATAAGAGCACCAATTTGTAGTAAGAGTGCTGTTAGTTCATTTCCAGCTGTTCAGCCCCTAAATAATCACACAGAAAGCATATTATTTGTAATACTGTTTGGCCAATTGCTTAAGTGTATTTCTGGCTAAGTCATATCTTAAATTAACCCATCTCCATTAATCTGTGTATTGCCACAACTGTGACTTACTGGGTAAAGTTCTGGTGTCTGTATTTGGTGGGGCTACATGGCTTCCTGACTCCACCTTCTTTCTCCCAACATTCAGTTTAGTTTTCCCCACCTACCTAAGTTCTGCCTTGCACAGGCCTAAAATAGGTTCTTTATTAACCACTGGTATTCACAGCATACAAAGGGGAATCCCACATCATATATATTTAGGTTTGTATGTGTGTGGAAAAGAGGCCATGAGAGACAGAGACCCACATACACATCAGAGCAATGGACTGAGCTCCCAAGGTCCAGTCGAAGAGCGGTGGGAGAAGATGAGCAAGGAAGTCAGGACCGGGAGAGGCTGGTCCACCAACCGAGACAGTGTGCCTGATCTAATGGGAGCTCACCAAATCCAGCTAGACCAGGACTGAATGAGCATATGATCAAACCGGAATCTCTGAACGTGGCTGTCAGTGGGGGCTGACTGAGAAACCAATGATAATGGCACTGGGACCTATCTCTTCTGCATGTATTAGCTTTTTTGGAATCTAGTCTATATGGATGCACACCTTCCTAGGCCGGGATGGAGTGGGGAGGGACTTGGGCTTCCCACAGGTCAGGGTACCCTGCCCCCTCTTAAGAAAGAAGGGGGAGGGAGTTGGGTTAGTGGGGGAGCAGGAGGGGACTGGGAGAAGGGGAGGAAGTGTAAATTTTTTGAATAAAAAATAAAAGAATATTAAAAAAGAAGAAAGAAAAAGAAAAGAGGCCATGAATCTGAATAAGAGCAAGGGGGTACATGATAGGTACTAGAGAAAGGAGAAAATTATGTAATTATATTAATTTCAAAAAATAAAAATATATGAAAAATATCAAGAACACTACACCTTTAAACATCAGCACATAGTGTCACATAAGTGTTAAGTTGACTAATATTATGTGAGCATGTGCTTGTCTCTGATATTGATTGATTCTCCAGGAAACCTTTCCTTACCATTTATATTAGCAAATCTCTAGATGAATATCTTGAAATCTAGAAAAATGACAAGTTTACCCCAAATCACAACTTCCCATTGGCTGACTAAAGTCCAGGATCTCCACTCCCAGGATTTTTTCCCACAACACGAGGCATCCTCTGGCAATAGCCTCAGGTCTAATCCCTATACATATACCTCAATTTTCTTCAAAATCACAATGACAACAAATCACTAATTGTCTAAGATGTAACCCTGAGGTTTTGCAGGATCTGTTCTCCCAAGACTCCCTTCTTAATGAGATCCCTGGGGTTGGTGAGTGGAAAAACCACCTGTCTCCTTGGAATGAGATCATGTGAAGGGCAAATAATCTCCTTCCAGGTCCCTGTCCCTTCTTCCCCATTATTGAAATCTAGAGAGGTCAGTGGTAGCAGCCAAAATGGGAGAAAGCCATATATTCCATATGTTCCTCATGTCTGGAGCCACATTTGAAAGATTATTACTCCGAAAAAAGAGAAGAGTAGTGAGAATACAAAGATACATGTGCACTCACAGATGCACACACACAATCAAAAGGTGTCACCACCCACACCTAGCCTGAAAAGCCTTTTACTTTCTAGTCTGACATGAAAGCTTTGATTGTCCTCACAACCACTCTTCCACTTCTAACCACCACTGCCAATGGCACTGATGAGAAGATACATGAACCCCTATACAGGTACCCTGGAAATCACTGGCCCATATCTGAGTAAGTGTTGCTATCCTTAACTTTTTATCCTTAAGTTGTTATCCTACTCACAAGTCCTACAATCATGGCATATTATGAAAGGAAATTATTTATGTTTTATGATGCCCTCTTTTTTACAAGTATAAAATCTGGGACTCACCATGGCTAAAACTACAAAACCAAGCCCTTTGCCTTTATGCTTCCTAGACTTTGGGCATACTCCTTTAACTTCCAGTACCACATCTCCATACTTACACAAAACAGGAAAGATTTGGATTTTATTTTATTTCACCAATATAAAGGAACTTAGCACTTTGGAAGAAACAACAGCAACTGCCATCATGATGATGGACAAAACCCAGCTTCTATAGGCCCAGCCCTGCCTACTTGTCCCTAAACCCAGAGTCTCTGGCCTCATCTGAGCATCTTCAGAATAGCATGGACCATAAGCTCATACAAGACAGTGTAAGGGGAGAGAAAACTTCTGGTAAGGTTGGATTTTCATAATATTCCAATTGACATGTTAGCTCATGGCACCATGGAAATCACCACCTCTCTGAGCCTCATATTTTTTTCTATTACATGAAGTATATGACTATCATCCGGCACATAATCAATAAGAGTATCTAGAGTTTGAAGATGTCCTGGGCTACAGAACAAATCTGAGGCCCTCCAGCCTAAGATTCTTGCTTCAAATACAAGCAAAAAGCATATTATTTAGATTTTTTTTATACTGCATATTATGTGGTCACTCAATAAATGCAACACATATATAGAATTCTCCAGTTTTAAAAAAGGGGGCCTAGAAACTTTCCTTTCAGAGTTCTTACTCCTGACCCTTCCTGGGTGATCCATAAGGCTCCCAGGGAGCACAGTTTGGAAACTTATGAAATAGGCAAGTTCTAGATAGCTCATAATGATAGTCCAAGGTCATGCGTTTCATTCTGTTCCCTGTGATTTTACATTGTAAGATTAGATGCTTTATTTACCACATGGGGAGATTCCTCTTTGTCTCTAGCACCTTGAAATGGTGCCAAAGCTTGAATGGATTATGGATCAATTAGCCTAAGAAAGAAAAATACCAACATCACCAGGAAACAGAAGTTGGTTCTTCCAGGCTTATAGGTCTCCACTCTTGAGTTTCAAACCAACTTACATAGATCTCAAAATACAAAAGGTTACAATTTAGAACTCCTTACTGACCATAGTTGAGCTGGATGACTTGTCATCCTGCTCCTGGTGGGCTCATGCTTTGGGGAAGAAAATAAAAAAGGAATCCCCTGAATTCTGTTTAAGACTTGAGATTCTTTTTTTAATACACAGGTTTTGAACACAAAGTTAAACTAACCACATGTTGCCAGCACTAGACCACTTTAATTTTATTTACTTTTCTGAGCTCTTGTTCACTTGTGAATTTGCTCCTATTACCCCCTGATTCTAATGTGTTTAATGTTCATCTGTGCAGGCACATGTGTTTTTATGCTTAATTTTAATTGACATAAAACATGTTGTGCAGTGAATCTTATTCACCTTCTTATCCTTTTCACCCAAAATATGTTTCTTCTTAAAATCCATCAGTGTTGCTCTGGGAAATTCTAGTCCATTGTTGATAAATAGCTCCATGGTGTGCTCTGTCACATTCATCTATCCAATGATAGACACCCAGACAGCCTCAAAGAATGGCACAAAAACAATACAATCTGTGAGTTTCCCTATGGCTGCCTTTCTCCTGAGAATAAATCTAGAATTTCCAGGTTATGAACTGTTAAGAAACCAATTTACACAGATGGTATACACAAGTCCATACATACCCACATCCCTACCAGCCTGTGTCCTTATCCTCCACACTAGCATTTAATAAGCTAACAAACATAAAGGAAAATATTGCTTATTTTAATTCACTTCTGAAATTACCATTGAATTTGAGCATCCATTTATATACTCGGTAACCTTTCAGCTTTCTCACACACTTTATATTGGTGTTCTTATATTTTTCTTGCTGAAGCAAAGATGATCATTGGTATTAGTATTCTGGATATTAGTACCTCATCTGTTAAGTGCTGCAAGCTACTTCTAGTCTTCACTGTGTCTGTTTTATTCACAATTATGTTGTAAACAACTTAGTTTAGCCTTTGAGTTTTTTTTATATACCGGGCATATTACCTAAGCTCTACCCCTACTAATTCATAGATTTATGTAAATATCATTTTCTTTGTGTTCTGTGGACTCAAGCATTATGTATAAATCATAAATAAATCCATTTTAATCCCAACTCAATTATAATTTTAATTATACTACTTCTTGATATGGTAAACTGGTATTCCAGCACACCAAAACATTCTCTCTCCCATTGGCTTCTTAGGACCATCATTTTCCTGTGTTAAGTTTTTAGATAAATGTCACTCTTATTCTGGACAGTGGTACACTGAGTTCTGGGATAGTATTTGGGGATATTTAAATTAGAGAATAGAATTTCTTTTTAATTATTTGTCTCCTTGAGATTTTCTATGAAACAAGACTAAGCAAAAAGTAATAAACAACATGGGGCTGGGCAATGGCTCCACAGTTCAGACCACTAGCTGCTCCTATAGAGGACCCAAGTTCGATTCCCATGCTAATAACTATCTGAAACTCTCGCTAAGGCTAAGGCTTTGTGAAATTTCCCCCATCCATGTTGGCATGTCAACTGATGAGGTCATTATGCAGGCCTTATTTAGGTAACAATGTTGATATTTCTCAGGTGTAACATTTCTACTATATAAAGAATACTGTCTTGAAGCAGGCACCCAGTCTTCTGGATCTTGCAATCTTTCTGCCCCTTCTTCAGAGATGTTCCCTTAGAATACACAGTTTCTAAGTGTATTCTGAGCTACATTTTATCTAGCATTTTCTATTGGTCAATTGTCAGTTCTTGCACCAAAACACACTATTTTATGTTATTAAGGTCTTTCTTTGTCAGTGTTAATTTCCAAAAGGACAAGTATTTTTAATTTAATCTTTGTTATTGTTGCTCAGCTTTTTATTGCTGGCATATGACACATTTTAGTCAAATCTGTTCCTCCCTCTACCATTATTTCCCTCCCAATCCGTATAATTTTTGAAAACTCTTTAATTTCTACACTTTTAAGTTAATAGATGCATTGTCTTTTCTCTCTTTTACTTTAGTTTTGTTTTGTTTGGGGGGTTCTTTTTTCATTTAGGAATTAAACCTCATAAATGCTAGACAAGTACTCTATTATGGAGCTATATTCTCAGCCCAATTTAACTTCTTATTGAGATACAAAGTCTCACTAAACTTCCTGGGTTGACCTGGAAATGAAGATCTTCTCACCCCTGGTGAGTAGCTGGGATTAGAGGTGTGCATTTATATACCCAGTTTTCATTTTTATTTCGTCAGTACTTAGATTATTATGGGATATTTTATGCAAAAGTATATTAATTAAGGTGTATGCTCATGTCCACTTTCTGTCTTTTATGCCCTTCTCCTATAAACTGAAAGATCCTCTGACCCTGGGAGTTGTCTGTTTAAGCAGACCTCTGTCTAAGAATATTTCAGAGGTTTATATGCTTTGAGATTTCTGGGTCAGGCACTCAGACTCAACTTACAAGTCCAGAATTTTAAAAATCTAACTTTGAGGTTGTTTTTATTTCTCTTTGGAGGCAATGCTTCATCCAGTCTCCACACCCACACCTTTGCACACAGACACAAATCCCATACCTGGCCCTGTGTTTGTTCTCTTCTCTTCCTCTGTCCTCTTTATATAAGTTTGACACCACCCACTTTAGATTGTGGGATACAATCTGTATGTAGTGTCAAGCCCAATGTTAAGTAAACAGAGTCCTATCAGAAACATATTTTCACCTTCCCACCCACCCTAGACAGTTAATATACCCTGTTCGACGTGAAACTTTTGGGGCAAGCTACTCCCAGACTAAACTTTTTGTCCCACATTTTAAGCTACCAAGAGAATTACAAAAGTACTTTTCCTCAAGAACGGTTTGACCCAGGAACACATCCCTAGAATGTATATGGGGCTACCGCAAAGAAACTTGGGATGCCTACTTTTTCTTACAAAGAGAGAGGAAAACCCTGACTGGAAGCACGAGGTAGAAACTGATGCTGCACAGAAAAGGAAGAACTAGAATAAGACAGGATCAAGCGGGCTTTCCTTATCAAGGAGCATAAAATTTGAACCTGGCAAAGGCACCAGCAGAGTCAGAAATTGAAATAAAAAAATTAACTTTTTAAAATAATAATAGAAAAGACTGGGCAAAAAAAATGTGTCAGTGTCATCATTATTGCTTCTCAGCGTTTTGGCTAAGATCAAGTGTAGTTCTTATCAGTCTAATATCTGATACATCCTCCATCCGAGGACAATATATTGCATGGATTTTTGGAAATAGGACTTGGAATAGGAGCTTACTCTGTACACACCACACATCAACCTGGTATTGCAGTTCTTCCAGGAATGGTACACCCTTTGGGGGAGGAAAACAAACATGTGTCATCAATACTCCTTTGGAAATTAAAATGAGTATTTTCTGTACACTTTCCTATGAAAAAAATAAAAAGCAGTTACCAAAAATTTTGTTTTGTGGTCAAATGAAAAGAGCTGAAGTGCTCCATTTGGGTTTACAAAAATAGTTATGAAATTGGATGTGAATCTAAAGCATCCTAACACCAGTTCTATGAAGCCATATTGCGACAGTATGACAATCAATATGAGCAGCATCCATACACAATGCATGAACAGAACACCTCTGAGGCATCCCCTCCATCAGACTGGAGACTCAAAGTCAAAACACATATCTAACAATCCTTGTATATTTTTGCTTGTAGGACAGCAGTACTCAGGGAAAACCAAAGCCACATGGCAGAATTCCTCCTTCTAGGACTGACAAGTGATCCCAAACAACAGGTATGGCTTTTTGCCAGCTTTCTTGCCATGTACCTAGTAAATGTGATTGGTAACTCAGTCATCATTGCAGTCATCCAGGGAGATACCCACCTACATACTCCCATGTACTTCTTCCTCTCCAACCTGTCCCTGGTGGACATCTGCTTTACCACTGTCATCGTGCCACAGATGTTAGTGAACTTGCTGACACAGAGAAAGACGATCCTTTCTACCCAGTGCCTTGCTCAAATGTATTTCTTTGTGGCTTTTGGTATTACAGACAATTTCCTCTTGGCTGCAATGGCCATTGACCGCTATGTTGCCATCTGCCATCCACTTCATTACACCTCAACCATGAGCCCCAGGCGCTGTTGCTTGCTAGTGATGGTATCCTGGGCAGTGTCACATCTTCACTCCCTCACCCATACGATTCTCATGGGCCGCCTCTCTTTCTGTGGAGCCAATGTTATCCATCACTTTTTTGTGATGTGCAACCACTGCTGACACTCTCCTGCTCTGATACCTCCATCAATGAGCTTTTGGCCTTCACAGAGGGCTCTATTGTGATCATGAGTCCTTTTATCTTTATTGTCATCTCTTATGTCTGTATCACTTGGACAGTTCTGAAGGTTCCCTCAGTAGGAGGAAGGTACAAAGCATTCTCTACCTGGGGGTCCCACCTCACTGTTGTGACACTATTCTATGTAACCATAATATCTGTGTACATTCACCCCTCATCCACCTACTCGGTGACAAAGGACCAAGTGGTCACTGTCATCTACACAGTAGTTACCCCCATGCTGAATCCTTTCATCTACAGCCTTAGAAACAAAGACATAAAACAGGCCTTTAAAAAGTTGACTTGTAGACATAAGTTTCTTCCCTGCCCAGTCCTGTAGCCATTCAGTCCCAAAGACAGAGGCTTATATTAATTATAAACTGTTTGTCCTGTTAGCTCAGACTTATTATTAATCAGCTTTTACAACTTAAACAAACCCATAATTATTTTCTATGTTTAACTATGTTATTTGTTACCTTTTCTTAGTAAGACATTCTCGTCTTGCTCCCTCTACATCTGGCTGGTGACTTTCCTCTTCCCAGAATTCTTAGTCTGTTTGCCCTGCGTATGCTTCCTGCCTGGATACTGGACAGTCAGCATTTTATTAAACTAATACGAGTAACAAATCTTGACAGTGAACAGGAGCATTCTACCACAGCACTGACTGGAAGAATAGAGTAGAATGTACATATTTCTCTCCCTGTAGAAATTAAATGTACAGTTCAACAATGTGTTGCTGTGTTTATGCCATGTTTGTTTCTAGACAATGAGAGAACATTAGAACATTACACAGGTTCCAAGACAGGTTTGTTCCAGAGATTCATGGGGTTATTTTGAAGGACAACTTAGAGTCTATGATGCTCCACCAACCAAACCTTCCCTGGTATTTTATAGCACTAAAAAATTCTCTTTTTACCCCAGTCCGCCTTCCTTCCCTGTTTTCTTCTATAGACTTCAAGCTGAGTCTGAAGACATTTACTCACCCACTGCCCAATAAATCTCTTACATGTCATAGTTGTTCATTGCTATGCATTAATTTGGCAGTGATAAGAGATAAACGGATATCAGGTAAAATATTTCTTTATTAATTTTATTAATTTTATTGAGCTCTACATTTTTCTCTGCTCCCCTTCCTGCCACTACACTCCATTTCAATCCTCACGCAAAGTCCCCATATTCCCAATTTACTCAGAAGATCTTGTCTTTTTCTACTTCCCATGTAGATTAGATCTATGTATGTCTCTCTTAGGGTCCTCATTGTTGTCCAAGTTCTCTGGGATTGTGATTTGTAGGCTGGTTTTCTTTATGTTTAAAAACACTTATGAGTGAGTACATGTGACAATTGTCTTTCTGCATCTGGGTTACCTCACAAAATGATGTTCCATCCATTTGCCTGAAAATTTCAAGATGTCATTATTTTTTTCTTTTGTGTAGTACTCCACTGTGTAAATGTACCACATTTTCCTTATCCATTCTTCAGTCCAGGGATATTTAGGTTGTTTCCAGGTTCTGGCTATTACAAACAATGCTGATATAAACATGGTTGAGCACATGTCCTTGTGGCACAATTGAGCATCCTTTGGATATATACCCAAAAGTGGTATTACTGGGTCTTGAGGAAGGTTGTTTCCTAATTTTCTGAGATATCACCACACTGACATCCAAAGGGGCTATACCAGCTCCCACCAGCAAAGCAGGAGTGTTCCCTTTACACCAAAACCTCTCCAGCATAAGTTGTCATCAGTGTTTTTTATCTTGGCCATTCTTACAAGTGTAAAATGGAATCTCAGAGTTGTTTTCATTTGCATTTCTCTGATGACAAAGGATGTTGAACATTTCCTTAAGTGTCTTTCAGCCATTTTAGATTCCACTGTGGAGAGTTCTCTAAATAGATCTGTACTCCATTTTTTATTGGATTATTTGTTCTTTTGATGACCAATTTCTTGAGTTCTTGTTGACCATAGTCTTTCCTTTACAGAAGCTTTTGAGTTTCAGGATGTCCCATTTATTAGCTGTTTCTCTCAGTGTCTGTGCTACTGGGGTGGTCTCCTGTGCCAACGCATTCCAGTGTACTTCCCATTTTCTATTCAATGAGGTTCAGTGTGGCTGGCTTTTTGTTGAGGTTTTTGATCCATTTGGACTTGAGTTTTGTGCATGGTATAATGAAGGATCTATTATCATTTTTCTACATGTTGATATCCAGTTATGGCAACACCATTTGTTAAATATGCCTTCTGTTTGCCATTTCATATTTTTTGCTTCTTTGTCAAAAATCAGGTGTTTGAAGATGTGTGAATTAATATCTGGGTCTCCAATTCAGTTCCATTGGTCCTCCTGTCTGTTCTTATGCCAATACCAGGCTGTTTTCAGTACTGTAGCTCTGCAGGAAAGTTTAAAGTCATGGATTGTGATGCCTCCAGAAGTTCTTTTATGGTACAGGATTGTTTTGGCTATCCTGGGTTTTTTGATTTTCAATACAAAGTTGAGTATCATTCTTTCAAGGTCTGTGAAGAATATTGCTGGGATTTTGATGGACATTGCATTGAATCTGAAGATTGCTTTTGATAAGATTGCCATTTTTACTATGATAATTCTACCTACCCAAGATCATGGGAAATCTTTCCACTTTCTGGTGTCTTCTTCAATTTCTTTCTTCAAAGATTTAAAGTTCTTGTCATACAAGTCTTCCTCTTGTTTGGTTAGAGCTACTCCAAGATATTTTATGCTATTTGTGGCTATCATGAAGGGTGATGATTCTCTGATTTCTTTCTCAGCCCATTTATCATCTGTGGACAGGAGGGCTACTGATTTTTTATTTAATCTTGTATCCTTCTACATTACTGAAAGTGTTTATGAGTTGTAGAAGTTCCTTGGTAGAATTTTTGGGGTCACTTATGTAACTATCATATCATCAGCAAATAGTGAGAGTTTAACGTCTTCTTTCCTGACTTGTATACCTTTGATCTCCCTTCATTGTCTTGTAGCTCTAGCCAGGACCTCAAGAAGTATACTGAATAGATATGGAGAGAGAGGACAACCTTGTCTTGTTCCTGATTTCAGTGAGATCTCTGTGAGTTTCTCTCCATTTAGTTTGATGTTGGCTGTTAGCTTGCTGTATATAGCCTTTATTATTTTTAGGTATGTTCCTTGTACCCTGCTCTCTCCAAGACCTTTACCATGAAGGGAGGTTGTATTTGGTCGAAAGCTTTTTCAGCATCTAATGAGATGATTATGTGGTTTTTATTTTTCAGTTTGTTTATATGATGGATTACATTGACAGATATTTTTGTATGTTATACCATCCCTGCATCTCTGGGACGAAGCCAACTTGATCATGGTGGATGATGGCTTTGATGTGTTATTGGATTCGATTTGCCATTATTTTATTTAGTATCTTTGTGTCAATGTTCATGAGTGAGATTGATCTGTAATTCTTTTTCTTAGTAATGTCTTTTGTGGTTTGGGTATCAGGGTAAGTGTAGCCTCATAAAAAGAGTTTGGCAAGATTCCGTCTGTTTCTACTGTGTGAAACAATTTAAGGAGTATTGGTATTAGCTCTTCTTTGAAAATCTTGTATAATTCTGAACTGAAACCATTTGTTCCTGGGTTTCTTTTGGTTGGGAGAATTCTGATGACTTTCTATTTCTTCAGCAGTTATAGGTCTGTTTAATTTGCTCACCTGGTCTTGATTTAATTTTGGTAAGTTATATTTATCCAGAAAGTTGTCCATTTCCTTTAAGTTTTCCAATTTTATGGAGTACAGGGTTTTCAAAATATGACTTGATGATTCTCTGTATTTCCTCCATGTCTATTGTTATATCCCCATTTTCATTTCTGATTTTGTTAATTTGGATGTTCTCTCTCTGCCTTTTGGTTAGTTGGATAAAGGTTTGTCTATTTTTCTGATTTTCTGAAAGAACCAACTCTTTGTCTCGTTGATTCTTTGTATTTTTTGTCTCTATTTTGTTGATTTCAGCTCTCTATTTGATTATTTCCTGCCGTCTACTTCTCTTGGGTGAGTTTGCTTCTTTTTGTTCTAAAGTTTTCAATTGTTCTGTTAATTCACTAGTGTGGGATTTTTTTCAGCTTCTTTATATAGGAATTTAGTGCTATGAACTTTCCTCTTAACACTGCTTTCATTGTGTCTCATAAATTTGGGTATGTTGTGTGGTCGTTTTCATTGAATTTTAGTAAGTCTTTAATTTTTCCCTTTAATTCTTCCTTAACCCATTGATAATTCAGATGGGCATGGTTTAATTTCCACGTGTTTGTGAGCTTTCTGGAATTAGTATTGCCATTGAATTCTAGTTTTAAGCCGTGGTGAACTGACAAGATACATGGGGTTATTCCAAATTTTTTGTATCTGTTGAGGTTTGTTTTGTTACTGAGTATGTGATCAATTTTTGAGAAGGTTCCATGAGGTGCTGATAAGAAGGTATATTCTTTTATGTTTAGATGGAATGTTCTATAGATGTCTGTTAAGTTCATTTGAGTCATAATATCTGTTAGTTACCTTATTTCTCTGTTCATTTTTTTGTCTGACTGACCTGTCCAGTAGTGAGAGTGGAGTGATAAAGTCTCCCACTATTAGTGTGTGGGGTTTAATGTATGATTTAAGTTTTAGAAATATGTCTTTTACATATAAGGGTGCCCTTGTATTTGGGACATAGATGTTCAGAATTGAGATTTCCTCTTGATAGATTTTTCCTATAACTAATATGAAATGTCCTTCTTTGTCTCTTTTGACTGATTTTAGCTTGAAATCTATTTTGTTAGATATTAGGATAGTACACCAGCTTGTTTCTTAGGTTCATTTGATAGGAAATTTTTTACCCAACCTTTACTCTGAGGCTATGTTTGTCTTTGAGGGTGAGGTGTGTTTCTTGTATGTAGCAAAAGGATGGATTCTGTTTTCATATCCAATCTGTTAGCCTATGTCTTTTTAAAGCTGAGTTGAGTCCATTTATATTAATGGATATTAATGACCAGTGATTGCTATCTCTGTTATTTAGTTTTTGTTTCTGGTTATGTTAATTTGTGTGTTTTTCCCTTCTTTGGGATTTTCTACTATGAGACCTGCAATTGTCTTTGTTTTTGTTCATGTAGTCAACTTCCTTGGGTTGGAATTTTCCCACTAGTACTTTGTTTAGGGTTGAGTTTGTGGCTAGATATTGATTGAATCTGGTTTTGTCATGGAATGTCTTGTTTTGCCCTTCTGTGGTGATTGAATGTTTTACTAGGTATAGTAATCTGGGCTGGCATCCGTAGTCTCTTAATGTCTGCATAATGATTGACCACGACCTTCTGGCTTTCATTGTTTCCAATGAGAAGTCAGGTGTACTTCTGATAGGTCTACCTTTATGTTACTTGGCCTTTTTCCTTTGTAGCTCTTAATATTCCTTATTTATTCTGTATGTTTATTGTTTTGATTATTATGTGGTGAGCAGACTTATTTTTGTGATCCAGTCTGTTTGTTGTTCTGTAAACTTCTTGTATCTTCATAGGCATATCTCCCTTTAAGTTGATAAAGTTTTCTATGATTTGTTAAATATATTTTCTGTGCTCTTGAGTTGAACTTCTCCTTCTTCTATACCTATTATTCTTAGGTTTGGTCTCTTCATAGCATCCCATATTTCCTGGATATTTTGTGTTAAGCTTTTGTTAGATTTAATGTTTCCTTTCACTGACAAGTCTATTTCCTGTATTGTATCTTTAGCACTTGAGATTCTCTATTCCATCTCTTGTATTCTGCTGTTTATGCTTGTGTTTGTGGTTCCTGATCATTTTCTCATGATTTCTGTTTCTATAATTCCCTCGGTTTGTGTTTTCTTCATTGTCTCTATTTCAGCTTTCAAGTCTTGAATAGTTTCTTTCATATGTTTGATGCTTTTTCTAGGTTTTCTTTAAGGGATTTGCTGTTGTCTTCCAATTTTTTGTTTATCTTTTCCTCCATTTCTTTGAGGGAAATTCTCATTTCTTCTTAAGAGTTTCAAACATTCTCCTGAAGTTATTTTTAGGTCACTTTCTTCTGCTTCAAATATATTTGGTTGTTCAAGTCTTGCTGTTGTAGGGTCTCTAGATTTTACTAGTGTCGTGTTGCTCTTTGTGGTGTTGCATGTTTACCTTGTCTACTCATCTTTTCCTCTAATTGGTGTGGTTGGGGCTGTCTGTGATTCTGGTGATTAATCATCTAGGTGCCAGTGAATGCAAGGGTCAGATGGTTGTTCCTGGTGGTACAGTCAGTGCCATGGTTCTAGTTACCCCATTGGTCACTCTGTGTTCTGGAGTTTTCTCTACGCCCCCGTGCTTTGTTCCACTCCTGTGAAGGTTGCTGTCTCAGGCCTGCTCTTGCCTGTTGTCAGCTCAGACCTGTTTTTGTAATTTTCCATGGTCTGGATCTTCTCCTACAGAGGTCCCTGGCATTGGGTAGGTCCTGTAAAGGTCTCTGGTTCTGATCCACACTTTCAGAGTTCCTAGACTCAGGTGCACCCAATCTCAGGTGTGCCCAGAACAAGAGAGGACTTTACTCAGTCCTGCTTCCTCAGAGGTCCCAGACTCATGCCAGACCCACAGAGATTTCTGAGTCCTGCCTACTCCCTCTGACGTCCCAGACCGACACCCGGATCCACAGAAGTCCTGGCTCAGGCCTACTCTGTCAGAGGTCCCAGACTCATGCCTGGACCCACAGAGATCCCTGGTTCCTGCCTACTCCCTGAGAGGTCCCAGATTCATGCCCAGACACTCAGAGGTCCTGGCTCAGGCCTAGTTCCTCGGAGGTCCTAGACTCACACCCAGACCCACAGGGGTTCTGGCTCAGGTCTACTCCCTTGAATGTCTCAGATTCATGCCCAGACCTGCAACAATCTCTGGCTCTGGGCCACTCATTCAGCGGTTGCTCCATTATACCTGCTCCTGTGGAGTTTGCTGTCTCAGGCCTGCTCTGGCATAGGTCACTGGCCAAGTCCTGCTTCTGAAAATGACTCTGGTCTGGATCCCTTCCTGCTCTTATGGAGTTCACTGTTCCAGGCCCACTTAAGCCCAGGTTGCTGGTTCAGCCTTGCTCATTTGGAGTTCACTGCCTCAGACCTGCTCTGGCCTAGGTCTCTGGCTCAGTCAGGTAAAATATTTCTGCATTTGCTTCTAAGATGATGCCTAGAAAAGATTGTTATTGCATCTGTGGATTGAGTGAAAAAGATCACCTTCATCCACATGGGTGGGTATTATCCAAACCATCAAGGGCCAACAGAACCATCCACCTGGGTGGGTAACATCCAGTCTGTCACGGATCCATAGAACAAAAAGACAGAGAAACTGTTAATGCATACCCTTCTTGAGCTAAGACATCCATATTCTGCCCCTTGATAAATCCTCTTGATTCTTAAATCCTTTACTTTCAGACCAAAATTTACAACACTGAATCCCTTTGTTTTCAGGACTTTAGGAATGGACTATAACATTGAACTGTTTAGGTTTTCAGCTTTCAGACAATAAAGAACCCTCTTAGTATCCATATTGTGTGAGGAAAACCCATAGAATTATCACCCACTTGGTTTTGTGTGTGTGTTTGTGTCTGTGTTTGTGTGTCTGTGGTGTATGTGTTGTAGTGTAATGTGTATATGGTGTATCTAGTGTATGTGTATGTGTGTGGTATGGAGTATGTAGAGTGTATGTGGTGCATATGTGTGGTGTGTGGGTGGGTGGGTGTAATGTGGTCTGTGTGAGTTCACTCCTTGGCATCTGTTTCTCAGAAGACCTAAACCAATGACCTAGTAAACAATTCTACTCCTTGGCATACACTGTAGAGAAACTAGAACAAGAGTAACAAAAGATTGTGAAAGGTAATGTATAACATAAACTGAACATGGAAAAATATTTGGCCGAACTCAGCCTGCTTCTAGGCTGAGGCTTTGGGGGAAGGGTGAGCCCAGGCCTACAGGGGTCCCCTTTTCCTACGGAGCAGAGTGGAGCAGAGTTGTCAACTTTCACTAAGCCCGCCCTTTTGACTGTGAGGTCCTGGGCAAGCAAGGGGCCCTGATCCACTGCTGGTGGATACACCCGGAATGAGGGACCAAGCCATCGAGACACTCCTGACCACATTCGAAGGAAGAGATGGGCAGGCACCAATCCAAGAATTCATTCAACCTCCTGAAAAGCAACATGATAACGCCAGAATCCAGTGAGTATGCAACAGGAAAACCTGAGCAACCTATCCCAGAAGAAGTAGAAGAAAATGACTTTAAATGTAACATTATGAAAGTGATAGAGACATTTAAAGAAGAGGTGAAAAACTCCTTTGAAGAACGGGATGAGACAACTAACAAACAGTTAGAAAAAATGAATAAATTCCTCAAAGATACCCTAGAAAACCAAGAAAAAGCAATCAAACAGTTAACAGAAACAGTTCAAAATTTGAAAACGGAAATGGAGGCAATGAAGAAAACACAAACCAAGAGAGGGCAGGATATGGAAAATCTGGATAAACAATCAGGAACCACAGAGACAAGTATAACCAACAGAATAAACGAGATAGAAGAAAGAATCTCAGACGCTGAAGATACGATAGAGAAAATAAACTCAATGATTGAAGAAAACAACAATCCAACAAATTTGCAACACAAAACACCCAGGAAATCTGGGACACCATGAAAAGACCAAACCTAAGAATAATAGGGGTGGAAGAAAGAGAAGAATTCTACTCCAAAGGCCCAGAAAATATATTCAACAAAATTACGGAAGAAAATTTTCAGAATCTGGAGATGGATATGCCTATAAAATTACAAGAAGCATAGAGAACACTGAATACGCTGGATCAAAAAAAATCCCCTAGCCATATAATAATCAAAACACAAAACATACAGAATAAAGAAAGAATACTAAGAACTGCAAAGGAAAAGGGTAAAGTAACGTATAAAGGTAAACCTAGAAGAATTACACCTGACTTCTCTATGGAAACCATGGAAGCCAGAAGGTATTGGATAGATGTGCTGCAGACACTAAGAGACCATGGATGCAAGCCCAGACTACTATACCCAGCAAAGCTTTCATTCACCATCAATGAAGAAAACAAGATATTTCAGGATAAAAACAAATTTAAGCAATACATAGCCACAAACCCAGCCTTACAAAGAGTACTAGAAGGAACACCACAATGAAAGGAAGCAAACAACACCCATAATAACACAAACATCTAACAGCCCTCCACTGGCACAACTCAAAGAAGGGAAACACAGTCAGCTAACAACCCTACACCACCTCAACTCAAAGAAGGGAGACACACAAACCCTACCACAAAAAAGAAATTAACCGTTATGAACAACCCCTGGTCATTAATAACACTTAATATCAATGGACTCAACTCACCTATAAAAAGACACAGGTTAAGAGAATGGATACAAAAACAGGATCCAACATTCTGCTGTTTACAAGAAACACACCTCAACCACAAAGACAGACATTATCTCAGAGTAAAGGGTTGGGAAAAGGTTTTTCAATCAAACGGCCCTAAGAAACAAGCAGGT
>PVIU01018143.1:0-39793 GCA_004026605.1 Ondatra zibethicus
TCAGCCCGGGTGGGCCGAGCCCAGGTGCAGCCGGGACAGGGTCCAGATGAATCCGCAGAGGCTGGTTGGGCGAGGTTCTCGGTCCCAAAGGCAGGCCTACTGAGGGTTGCCCGCTCCTCTCTGCTTGGCTCCGTGGGACAAAGGAGGCCCCCTAGCAGGGGACTCGCCCTTCCCCCAAGGCCTCAGCCCGGGTGGGCCGAGCTCAGGTGCAGCCGGGACAGGGTCCAGATCTCATGGTGAAGTTCTAAGGCTAGATTGTGTTGGGTCCCTAGAGGACAGGTCTTTGTACCCCAACTTGATCTGTTTTACACTCTTGTGGTTGGTTGAAAACAGGAACAAAAACAGGAACAATCTCTTGTTTTCAGCAGTGTTTCTAAGATGTTTACCCCTAAGCCATGTGAGTTGCGGTGATGAGCTTCCTGCTTTTGCCAGCTCGGCCTCCCCTGATGAGGGCTATATACACTGTGTGAGAAAGAGGAATAAAGGCGTGTCTGCAGAACGTGAAGTTGTGCTGTGGGTTACTCCTGACGTCCCTCGCTCAGAAGAACTACAGTTGCCTTGCTGGCGTGGCAAAGTGGAGGTTCCACTGAGATAGAATATCAAGAAAATTGTTTGCAAACAGCTAGGTTAAATGCTCAATTAGGACAGGCACAGTGCAATATAGACATGCTAACTGGAGCAGGAGCTTATGCTGACTTGGCCAATCAAATTGTGCTCGATCCTGCCGTATATCTCCAAATGGCAGCTGTAGCTAGCAAAGCTTGGAAAGCCCTGCCAAACAAGGCCATGGGGATCAGCTGTCACAACTTTTACAAGGGCCTTCAGAACCATTTCAGGACTATGTGGATAGGCTATTGCAGTTGGCAGGGAGATTGTTTGGTGATGTGACCACAGCTATGCCCATAGTGAAACAGCTGGCTTTTGAGAATGCAAATAAATACTGTAAGGAAGCCTTGCAGCCACGTAAGGCAAAGACCTTAAATGAATACATCCAGATCTGTGGGGATATTGATGGGCACTTCATTCAGGGTCAGGTGATTGACACTGCCATCAGGCCTGGGTGAGGACCCTGGACAACTGGGGATAAAACCTACTTTAACTGTGGTGCCCCTGGACATTTTAAAAAGGAATGTCTGCAGCTTGCTCAGAAGAACTACAGTGGCCACGCTGGTGCAGCAAGATTGAACCAAATTTTATTACTAAAACAATAGAATAAGAAACTTCAAGAAGGCTATTTATTCTCTTTGAATAAAATTCTGAGTTTTAATCTCAATATATAATCTATATATGCAGAATACATTAATGTAAAAACACACTTAAGAATAGATTTATAAAAGCTTATGTGAGAAATGTTTGATAATTTTGGCAGAAATTTTATTGATTCTCATTATCATAATCTATGAAAAGAACCACAGGTATCTGCCTTTTCCAGTTACACTATAGTGTGTAGAGACATGGCCATTAGGAAGAACAGTTGGTACACCTACTTGAAACCAATTCAGTCCAAAGATCATACCATATACAACCTATTTCCTAGTTGGAGATCCATCCCTCCATCCATCCATCTAAGTAGGGTTGCAATGGTTACTTCTGAGAGATATTATCTATTGTCTAAATTGGACACACTCTGTATGCACTAACTATACTCAGTTTACAAGAAAATATTCAAGTCAGTTCAGTAAAATATATTGTAATTATTTAATTTGTCACATACTGCATCTTCTCATTAACTTTAAAATAATTACCTATAAATATAATATAGTAAAAAATGATCTTTAGACACATTAGAATCCAAATGTAGAGATTGGTGTTTATGACAGAAACAGTATTTGTGCTATTAAATTAATCACAGTAGCCTTTTTAATACATTATTATTTAGCCCCTAGTTGTACATAGTTTAAAAATCAGGATTCAATGAGAGAACTTTTAAATAATTCTGATTTTAAAACAATTAAGTGAAATTTTAACCCCCAGATTTACAGGCATGCATCACACAAAACTTTGTTCCTGCAAAATATTCTATGGACTAACCAAGGATTCTCAGCCAATAGCCAACATGACAACATTTAATCTTTCTGTTCCTTTTTAAAAAACCAATGATCAAGGATTTGTTAACAAAAATCTTAGTATTCAAAAAACATGAAACATGCTTTATGCCTCTAAGAAGCTGCTGGATGTATAAGATTCCAAAATGCTTCTGTGCAGTAAAAATACAAATACCCTAATTAAGGGAAATGTAATAACTGGAGACAATCTATGATAGCCTTATTTACCATATAAAAGAACTTTGAGTTATAAGTGTTTAAGAAACAGAATTCATGAACAGGTTCTCTTTTCTAAGTTCTCATTGCAGAGATGTTATGCTGACAAGATAACTTAAAGGAGAAATTTGGATTACAGCTCCAGAGGGAAAAAATCCAGTATTGCAGGGACATGGCAGCAATTAGGAAGATCATGGTGGGAGAAGCAGGTGGCTGGCTAGTTATACAGTATCCATACAGAAGCTGAGTGTAACCAGGAAGTCAGGCCAGGCTATTAGAAAAGCCTGTCTCTAGTGACTAATTCCTTCAGTCAGGGTCTACCTTCTAAAGGATTTACATCCTGTCTAAATGGTACTAAGGGCTAGGATGGAAATGAAGTGTACAAATATGTGTAGCTGCAGAGGGCATTTTACATAGAAATCACAACACAAGTCTCACTCATTCAGCTTCTCCTGATAGACAAGGCTTCACTTTTTAGGGAGAGCTTTCCAAAAGGAATCTAAAATAAGACATAATATCAGTTGCTCGGTATGATATGAATGTATGATGCCTGTTGCTGGTAAAAGACTCTTCCAGGAAGGAGACTTATCAAATAACCAATTCCAAATACTACTACCTATCGATGACATAGTTTAAAACTCTATACACTCATATTCATTACATAGCTCTGTCTAGTTTACAATATTCTCACCATTTCAACAGAGACATTTTTCATCTTAAGTGTTTATGCTAATCAACTCATAACGTACAATCATTCTAGACTTGCAATTATCAAACTACAAAGCATTGCTTTACAGAAAATTGTGCAACGATAATGTAGAGACGATTAATGGCTCCAGGATTGTTCGTTTGTTGCTATGGAAACTCTGCTCCTCTACAGAGCTATTAGTAAACAGCATATTAAGGCTTCTGCCAAAGGCAGAGTCAGTCTTGGCAAATGTGTCATAAATGCAAAATGGTATTATTACCATTGTCCTAGTTGGTGTAGGAGGTTCTTCTGTCTATGTGTTGCTTTCATTGGTTGAATAAAGAAACTGTCTTGGCCTTTTGTTAGGGCAGAACTTAGATAGGTGTGGTAGACCAAACTGGATGCTAGGAAGAAGGACAGTGTGGCAGATGCCATGAAGCTCCTGCCTGAGACTGATGCTGATTAGAATCTTTCCCAGTAAGCCACAACCTCATGGTGAACACAGATTAATAGAAATGGGTTAGATCAAGATGTGAGAGTTGGCCAAGTAGAGGCTAGATATAATGGGCCAGGCAGTAATTTAATTAATACAATTTCTGTATGGTTATTTTGGGGGGTAAGCAAGCCGGACAGTGGGTCGCAGCCCACTCTCACTTTATTACAACACCTAGTGAGGGTTTCTATCACTGTGAAGAGACACCATGACCACTGCCATCCTTCTAAAGGAAAACATTTTATTGGGGCTGGCTTACAATTTCAGAGGCTTAGCCATGCAGGTAGACATGGTGATGGAGTAGGAGCTGAGAGTTCTACATCTTGATCTACAGGAATCAGAAAATGCTGTGACACTGAGTATAACATGAACATTGGAGACCTCAAAGCCCACCCCCACAGTGGCACTCTTCTTCCAACAAGGCCACCCATTCTTTCCTTAAGGCTACAGCTCCTAAAGATGCCACTCCCTATCGGGGCCACTTTGCTTAAAACAACCACAGCTACCATGATATGCCATTGTTGCATATAACATATATTTTTTAAGTTTTAATAGTCTTAATTTTATTGATAAAATTAATAAACTTAATTTATAGAGCAACAAACATAAATAGAAATATGGACATCTGGTGGACTAAGCTTGCACACATTAAGATATGCATCTCAATTCAAATATTTTAAGTGAGAACAAATAATAACTTGTAATTAAGAACCAAATTAATATGAAAATTCTTGAAATATTTATTTTTCTCTTTTTATAATTTTTCAATGATTTTATTATTGTATTTATTTATTTACTTATTTACACCCCAATTCAGGTTTCTCCTCCCTTTATCCCTTGCAGTTGCTTTTCCCAACCTCCCGTCTGGCCCTACTACCCTCTACTCCTCCTCCATTGCTATTCAGAAAAGGATAAATCTTCTACAGATATCAATCAAACTTGGCGTAATAATTTGCAGTAAGACTAGGCACCTCCTCATGTGTTAAGGCTGTACAAGCAAACTCAGTGTGAGGAATATGGTACCAAATGCCATGAAAAGATTCAGAGAGAGCCCCTGATCCTACTGTTAGGAGTCCCACAATAAGAAGCTATACGTTTGTAACACATATGCACAGGTCTATGTCAGTCCCATGAAGGCTCCCTGGTTGCCGGTTCAGTCTCTGGGGGACTCTTTAGAGACCAGGTTAGTTGATTCTGTAGGTTTTCTTGTGGTATCCTTGACCCTTCTAGCTTGTAAATCTCTCTTCCCCCTATCCCTCTTCCAGAGGATTCCTTGAGGTCTGTCTAATTTTTGTCTATGGATCTGCATCTGTTTCCATCAGTTGCTTGATGAAGGCTCTGATGACAACTGGGCTAGGCACCAATCCTGCTTGCCTTTCTGGCTCTAGGTCACCTCACTCAGGATAACGTTTTTCTAGCTCTGCAAAGATCGTGATGTCCTGTTTTTCACATTTAGTAATACTCCATTGTGTAGATGTATCACTTATTTTTTAAATCCATTCTCCGGTTGAGAGATGTCTGGGTTGTTTGCAGTTTCTGACTATTACAAATAAAACTACAATGAATAAAACTGAACAAGTGTCCTTGTGGTACTATTGAGAATCCTTTGGGTATATGCCCAAGAGTGGTATAGCTGGGTTTTGTGTTAGATCGATTTCAAATTTTCTGAGGAAATGCCATATTGATTTCCACAGTAATACATGCTTGTACTCCCACCAGCAATAGAGGAGTGTTCCCTTGGTCCACATTCTCACAAACATGAGCTATCTCTTGTGTTTTTAGCCGTTCTGAGAGGTGTAAGATAGAATATCAGAGTCATTTTTATTTGTATTTCCGTGAGGGTTAAGGATGATGAACATTTTTAAAAATATTTCTCGGTCATTTGAGGATCTTCTGTTACAAATTATATGTTTAAATCTGTATACTATTTTTAAATTGGATTAGTTGGCTTGTTTATGTCTAGTTTCTTATGTTACTTATGTATTTTGGAAATCAGTCCCTTGTCAGATCTTGGGTTGATGAATATCTTTTCCAATTCTGTAGGCTAATGTTATGTCCTTTGGATGACATCATTCTTGCCTTTCAGAAGCTTTTCAGTTTCATGAGGTCCCATTTATTAATTGTTGATATTATAGCCTGAGCTATTGGTGTTCTGTTCAGGAGGTTGCCTCCTGTGCCAATGTGTTCAAGGTTATTTCCCACTTTTTCTTCTATCAGGCTCAGTGTACCTAGATTTATGTTGCTGTCTTTGATCCTCTTGGACTTGAGCTTGATCAGATTGAGATACATACATATATATGTATGTATATATATATGTATATATATGTATATATATATCACTTTGCATTATTATACATGCTGAAATCCAGCAATTTGTTGAAGATGCTTTCTTTTTATATTATATAATTTTGGCTTTCTTGTCAAATCAAAAATTAAGTACCCATAGGTATGTGGATTTATAACTGTGTCTTCCATTTGATTTAATTGATAAACCTGTTTTTATGTCAATGCTATACATTTCTTTATCACAATAATTCTGTAATAAAGCTTAAACTCAATAAAGGTGGTACTTTCTAGAAGTTCTTTTATGGTACAGGACTGTGTTTGCCATTTGCCATTTTTGTTTTTCCATAAGAAATTGAGTATTATTTTTTCAAGTTTTGTAAATAATTATGTCATAATTTTGATGGGACTTGCATTGAATCTGTAGATTGCTATTGGTGAAATTTCCATTTTTTCCTCTGTTATTTCTACCAATCTATGATCATGCAAGTTGTTCATCAGGTGTAGGAGTTCCCTGGTAGCATTTTTGGCGTTGATTTTATATATTACCCTATCATCTGGTAATAGTGATATTAACTTCTTCTTTTCAAACTGATGTTCCTTTGATCTGCTTTTGTTGATTAATTGCTCTGGAAATACTTTCAAGTCCTATATTAAATAGATATTTAAAGAGCGTACAGCTTTGTCTTGTTCCTAATTTTTGTGTAAATGCTTTAAATTTGTCATTTAATTTGATGTTGGCTACTTGCTTTCTTTTTTAGCAGATTATTTTTTATTACTTTATAAATAATAGCAATCAAAATTTCCACTTCCTTCCATCCTCACATTTCGCTCCTGCTCCCCTACTCACCCTCCCTTCTCCCCCTCCAATCCTAAGAGAGGACAGGATACCCTGCCCTGTGGGAAGTCCAAGGACCCCCCTCCATCCATGCTTAGGAGGGTATGCATCCAAATATAATAGGATCCCAAAAAGCCAGTACATGCAGTAGAGACAAATCCCAGTGCCATTATCATTGGCTTCTCAGTCTGTCCCAATTGTCAGCCACATTCAGAGGGTCCAGTTTGATCCCATGGCTATTTGCTTTCTTTATGTTTCCTTTCTATGTTTAGTTATGTCCCTTGTATCCCAGATCTCACCAAGTATTTTATCTATTATAAAGGTGTATTGGATTATGTAAAAGGCTTTTTTCAGAAACTAATGAGATGATATTTTGTTTGTTAAATTTGAGTTTGTTTATATGGTGGATTATATTGACAGATTTTCCTATATTGAACCATCCCTGCATCATCTGGACTGAAGACAGCTTGATCATGGTGAATGACTTTTATGATGTGTTCTTAGATTTGGTTTTTGAGTATTTTACTGCATTTTTATATTATTATTTATGAAGAACATTGGTTTGTAATTCTCTTTCTTTGTTTAGTCATTTTGTGTCTTGGATATTCAGATGTGTTTGTCCTTATAGGATGAATTTGGCAATGTATTTTTCTCTTTGTATTTTGTGAAATAATTTGAGGAGAATTGATATTAGCTCTTCTTTGAAATTCTGATAGAATTTTGGAAATCTGCATTAATATTATCTGGACCTTAGGGTTTTATTTTGTGGGGGGTGGTGGAAGACTTTTAAATATTGTTTCCATTTCCTTAGGGGAGTTATAGGTCTATTTAAAAAGATTTTCTGATCTTGATTTAACTTTAGTAAGTGGTATCAGTCAAGAAATTTGTCTGTTTCTTTTAAGTTTTCCAAGTTTATATATTACAGATATCTTTACTATTATTATTATTATTTTAAACTATATATTTTCTTCATTCCCCTTCCTTCCTCCTTTCTCCTTTTCTTCCCCACCCATGATCCCCAAGCTCCCAATTTACTCAGTAGATCATCTCTCTTTCTACTTCCTCTGTAGACTAGATCCATGTATATCTCTCTTAGGGTCCTCTTTATTGTCTAGGTTCTCTGGGATTGTGAATTGTAGCATGTTTTTTCTTTGCATTATGTCTAAAAGTCACTTGGAGTGAGAACATATTATATTTGTCTTTCTGTGTCTTGATTACCTCACTCAATATGATGTTTTCTAGATCCATCCATTTGCCTGCAAATTTCAGGATGTAATTATTTTTTTCCACTGTGTAGTACTCCATTGATTAAATGTAACACACCTTCTTTATCCATTCTTCAGTCAAGGGGCCTTTAGGTTATTTCCAGGTTCTGACTATGACAAATAATTCTGCTATGAACATAGTTGAGCACATGTCCCTGTTGTATGACTGATCATCCTTTGGGTATGCCCAAAAGTAGTATTATTGAGTCTTGAAATTATTTGCTTCCTAATTTTCTGAGAAATCATCATACTGATTTCCAAAATGGCTGTACCAGTTTGCACTCCCACCAGCAATGCAGAAGTGTTCCCTTTACCCCACATCCTCTCCAGGATAAGTTGTCATCAGTGTTTTTGATCTTGGCCATTCTTACAGTTGAAAGATGGAATCTCAGAGTTGTTTTGATTTAGATTTGTCTGATTGCTAAGGATATTGAGCATTTCCTTAAGTGTCTTACAGTCATTTTAGACTTATCTGTTGAGAGTTCTCTGGTTAGGTATGTACTCCACTTTTTTTTTATCAGATTATCTCAAATAAGATTTTTTCATTGTTTTTTTTTAAAAATGTTCTCTTTCTCTTTTATTGATTTCAGTCCTTAGTTTGATTATTTCCTGTTATCTACTCTCTTGGGTTTGACTGCATTTTGCTTGTTCTATAGCTTTTAGGTATGCCGCTAAGTTACTAGTATGAGATTTTCCATATTTTTTTATGAAGGCACTTAATTGTTATAGACTTTTCTTTAACACAGATTTTATCATGCCCCATAAGTTTGCGTATATTGTACATTCATTTACATTGAATTCTATGAAGTCTTTAACTTCCTGCTTTATTTCTACTTTGACCTAGTAGTAATTTGATAAAAGCTGTTCAGTACCCATAAATTTTAGGCTTTCTGTTGTTTCTGTCATTTTTGAAATCTAGTTTTATTCCATGGTGATCTGAGTTACTATAATTTTTTTTGTTTCTGGGGAGACTTGCTTGGTGACTAAGTATGTGGTCAATTTTGGAGAATGTTCAGTGAGGTGCTGAGAAGAAGCCATACTCTTTGTTTGAATGAAATATACTATAGAATTTTTTTAGGTTTATTTGGTTGATAATGTCTGCTAACTCAAACTATTTTTCTGTTTAGTTTTTGTCTGTGTGACCTATTCATTGATGAGAGTGGGGAATTGGAGTCTCCCTCTATCAATGTGTGTGGGTCAACGTATGATTTAAGCTTTAGTAATGTATCTTTTAAAATTTGAGTATCCTTGTGTTTGGACCATAGATTTTAATTCAAAGATTAAGTTGGTAGATTTTTCCTTGGTTCAGCACGAAATGTCCTTCCCATATGTATATATGGATTAATTTTGGCTTGATGTCTATTTTGTTAGGTACTAGAATGACTACATTAGAATGGACAGGGTGCTTCTTGGAGTCATTTGATTAAAAATATTTTCTAACCCTTTACTCTGATATAATGTACATCTTTGATGTTGTATGTTTCTTGTATGTAAAGAATAATGGGTATTGTTTTCACATCCATTCTGTTATGTTATAGTTTTTTTTATATAACTGGGGAATTGAACCCATTGATACCAAATGATATAATCGACCAACGATTGTTAATTCTTGTTATTTTGTTGTAGTTGGTAAAGTGTGTGTCTCTGTTATTTATTTTTGTTATGCTGGTGTGAGATTATTTATTGCCTGTTAGCAGGGGTGTAGTTAACCTCCTTGGGTTGGAACTTTCCATCCATTCCTTTCTGTAGGGGGTTATTTGAAGATAGATATTGTTTAAATTTGACTTTATTAGGGATATCTTGTGTTGTAAGAAGCCCCTTGTTGGTTCCTGGCTGATCAGCCCCAAAATAATCACAAAGAAACTATATTATTTAAATCACTGCTTGGCCCATTAGCTCTAACTTCTTGTTTGCTAACTCTTTTTTTTCATATTCTTTTATTTTTTTCCATTTAAAAAAATTTACATTTCCTCCCCTTCTCCCAGTCCCCTCCCGCTCCCCCCCTCTTCCCTCCCCCTGCTTCCTTAAAAGAGGGCATGGTGCCCTGCCCTGTGGGAAGTCCAAGGCTCTCCCCTACTCCATCCCAGCCTAGGAAGGTGTACATCCAAATAGACTAGGTTTCCAAAAAGATAATGCATGCATAAGAGATAGGTCCTAGCGTCATTGTTGATGGCTTCTCAGTCTGCCCCCATTGGCAGCCACATTCAGAGAGTCCGGTTTGATCATATGCTTGTTCAGTCCCAGTCCAGCTGGATTTGGTGAGCTCCCATTAGATCAGGCACACTTTCTCAGTGGGTGGTCCAGCCCCTCACGGACCTACTCAGTGGTAAAAAACAATGACATCTTGAATTTTGCATGCAAATGGATGGAAATAGAAAATGCTATCCTGATTGAGGTAACCCAAACCCAAAAAGATGATTATAGTATGTACTCACTCATTAGCGGACCCTAGCCATAAAACAAAGGACACTAAGCTTATAGCTCACAAGCCCAGAGAAGCCAAATAACAAGGTGAACCCAAAGAAAACCATATATAGATCCTCCTGGAAATTGGAAGCAAACAAGATCGCCAGGCAAAAGTTGGGAACACGGGGGCAGGGATAGAGGTGGAACTAGGGGGGTCGGGGGAATGGGAGAGGGGAAAGAAGAAGGGAAAAGGGAAGGACTGGGGAGAGCTTGGGGGAGTGGGAAGGTGGAGATGGAGGAAAGGTGGATATTGGAGAAGGGAATAAGATATCTACATTAAGGGATTCATTTTAGGACTGGCAAGATACTTGACTCTAGAGGGGATCTCAGGTGTCCACAGGAATGTCCCCAGCTAGGTCCTTGGGCAGCGGAGGAGAGGGTGCCGGAACTAGCATTGTCCCATAGTCACACTGATGAATATCTTGATCACCACCATAGGAATTTTGTACGATGGATGGAGATAGAGACAGAGTCCCACATTCATATCAGAGCAATGGACTGAGCTCCCAAGGTCCAGTCGAAGAGCAGGAGGTGGGAGAAGTTGTTTGCTAACTCTTACATTTTAATTTAACCCATCTCCATTATTTTGTGCATCAGCACAAGGTCCTGGCTTACCAACAAAGTTTCAGCATGTCTGTCTTGGGTAGCAGCTCCATGGCTTCTCTAAACTCCTCCTTCTATCCTCCCAGCATTCAGTTTAGTTTTCCCCGCCTACCTCTATTCTGCCCTGCTCTGCTATAGGTTCAAAGCCGTTTCTTTATTAACCAATGGTATTCACAACATACAGAAGGGAATCCCACATCACTTCCCCTTTTCTGTTTAAATAAATGGAAGGTTTTTAATTTAACATAATAAAATAACTTATAACAAAACAAGTATCAGGCAAGAACTATAGTTACAATATTTATATTCACTTTATACTTTATCATAACTAAGGAAAACTATAATTAAATATTTTTCAACTCTGCCAAAGATGCCAAAAGAACATAACATTACCTAAGTAAACAGTAAGTGCATTGTAAGCAACTTCCAAAACCCTAGCATTCACAGAGATGTCTTGGTGTCCTGGATAATCACCCAAAGTTCTTTGTTACTGTTGGGGCACCCATCTTTAGCCTACAGGCCCATAGTATCCAGCAGTCTTTTCCATGAAGCAGGAAATTTGAAGATCTGTTCTGTCTTGTAATGACAAAGTCCATCAGTTGCTTTTTTCTGTGTCATGCAGAATGTCTGACAGATTCTTTCATGAAGCAGGAACCCTAAAGGACTATCTCACCTTCTTTAGCCAAATTCAGCAGTCATTTCTCTGTGGATCCTGCATGTCTTGTTCATACATTATAGCATCAAGAACAGTTTCTTGCTCAAATGGCTAACCAAATCCATGAGAAGCCTCTTTGATGCCCATCATCCTCTTGAAGTAATGGTTCTTCCATGAGCAGATGTGTCTCATGCCATGAAAAGTCCTAAGTTATTAAACATTTAAACAGCATATTCTGAAGGTCTTTGAAAGCTTTGAAGAATAAATTCCAATCTAACTGAAATATATCTCTATATATGTATAAAAGCTAAGTAGCATGACTATAAGCTTGACTATTAAAGATGACTATCTATTACAATACATTTTAAAATGAAGTACATAATCACCATACCTTAATCAAGAGCAGGAATAGACATATAACAAGATTGACTTTAAATTTGCATCAATAGACCAAGATCGATACCAAAACAAATCTTTATAGCATATCCCCCTTTAAATGTAAATAAACATTTATAAAAAAAATATTTGGGAATATGGACATAGTTCTTTCCAAACTGCTTCCTGCTGTTTATTGGGCAAAGAACTTTTGGGGGGGTGTTTAAGATGACCTTTCAGGGAGTCTTGGTCTATCAGACCACATTAGTCTGGAAGCAATCCATACATTCTCATCCTCTGTTGAAACAAAAGAAGAACCTCTTTTCCAAAGCAACAAATCCTTAGATCCAAATTCTGAAATCATGATACCTTTAAAATATATATGCTGGTTAAGCTTAGCAGCCCGTATAATGAAATGTCTCTCTGTACTTAGCTCCTTCACAGTCAGAAAATTCAAAGAAAACACAGTAATATACATAATCCAGACTCTATGTGTATATTTCATCTTTACGAGGCTTGTTTTTACTCTATTACTTAGTAATATTTATTTTGTTATCGTTACTCCTTGAATCTATGACTGTTCATGGCCTCTGATCTTGCTGGGTGTCCATTGGAATTCAGGATTCTTGCCTGACTTCTGTTGGGGTAAGAGGCTCCTTCTTCCTGGTCTCAGGGAACCAACCTGGTCTCTGGGGTTCAAGATGTTAGCCTTGCCTCTGATAGATAGAAGGTTTCTGTCATTGGTGTGGATTGGGTATGGTGACAAGGAGAGAAGGGGCAATTAAAGGTAAGCATGTGTGGGATGGGTGAATCTTCCCTGGGGTTTAGGATCCTGGCATGGCCTCTGGTGGGGTAGGATGCTTCCTCTAGTGGTGTGGGCTGGGATATAGTGATCTTATTATTTATTTTTATTTGAGGCAGCATTTCATTGTGTAGTACTAACTAGCATAGAAATTGGTATAAAGATCAGGTTGATCTCAAATTTAAAGCAACCCCCTTCTTCTGTCACAATATCTTAGAATAAAAATGTGTGCCAAAACACACACTGACTACTTCTTAGGTTAAAATAAATACTTCATATTATTTTAGTTTTTCATGGTTAATGAAAATATTCATTTTCAGAGATGCTATGTTAAATTACTTATTAATTTACAATAAAAGTTTTTATAGCTCATCATATATTAGCTTGAAAAATAGAAACAAAATTCTACATGACTGCATATAACATTTTTGGTTGCCTTTGACTAAACTGACTAGAACACATGTGCAGAAGTTTATCCTTGTCCATTAAATTTATAGCAGTATTTAGGTAAGTGTTCTGTCTGTACGTGAGATTCATACAATTATAATCATCATATAGTAGAGTTACAAGCTTTTTAATGATAGGATTTTATTAATATCATTAGGTGATTTTGTATTGTGAACACAGTAGTATACTTGTTAAACATATGTGGTGTAGTAATACACAAACTGAGTTTAAGTGATTACTGTGTGTGTGATATATATATATATATATATATATATATATATATATATATATATATATATATATGTATAGTATTCTCTGCCCTTTTAGTGCTACTTTTATATACATGATCTCAGGGTTGGATATTCCTTATTGGATCACCAATTAGGGTGCTCATCTTTAGGGAAGAATAATTCTCCTACTCTGAGCATTCCTTAATTGCTATATTTCTTTAACCAGGTCTAAAAACCTTGAGATTTCTCCCTTCTACATTACCATGATCAGTGTTGCACTTATTTAGGGCTTGTGTAGGTGCCATATTGCTAAGGCATTATATTTGATGTTTCACTGTCATTTTTAAGGGAAACATTTTCACACAGACCTTCATTTCCTCCAGCTATTATCAACCTTCTACCCCAACTTCCATAATGTTTCCTGATCCTTCAGTGCAATATTTGTACTGCAGACATAACATAGAAGTTGGCTACCTCATGATTGCTTATTCTTTACATTTACATCAGTGTTTTTTGTTTGTTTGTTTGTTTTGTAATTGTGCCTTGTTTGCTGGCCCCTGCTACAAAACATGCAGGAATAAATTACTGGAGAGTTTGGATGCAATAAAAAAAGGATCCTTGTTTTTCTCTTTTTTGATTTTGTTCTTTTTAATGAACATATTGTATAAAAACAATCTAACATAATCACATTTATAATGCAAAAATACATAAGTTTTTGCTTTTCTGTATTGGATATTTTTCCTTATCATGACTAACTCCACTTTTATTACCACTGGCAAGAGAATAGATTTGTACACCAACATAATCACAAACCCGTGAGTAACACGTTGAATTATCACTTGGCAGCTGTGACATCTTTAAGTAATGGATCTTTGTTCTAGTATAATCTCCTGGGTTCACCATCTGCATATGGGACTTTGTTGTTATTGACTTAAATGCTTTCTGTGCATCACACATGAAAATTTTAGCTGTTAAGGAAAATTTTTTTGACAAGATATGTTTAGAAATAAATACAGATTATGGCAATTTTATACATGGTCAAAAATATAATATACCTTTTAATATATATAATGTCTTCGGGACATTAAACTCACAACTACCACCTGAATAATTCATCTTGCATTATAAAATAATATGTAAAAATTTCAAATAACTAGGTTAAAAATATTGGTAATCATTACATGAATTTTCTAGCTTGATGGCTTTAAGAAAAGTAAGCAGTAAAACTAGAAATTTGTTAACTTGTTTTAAAATTTAAATTAGAGAATTACTTGTTGAATAGTTACATACTTCATTTTGCTCTCAATAGTCATTCACCATTAAGTAGGTATTTGGAATCTAGCTCACTATTGAGAATGGATCATGAATTACATTATTTGCCTTTCAAACACTGGCGTGGAGCAGACTGCTTAGAGAACAGTGATCTCGTAACTATAAATGCTATATTTTGAGAGAGTTTTCTCTGTTTGTGTTTTACTTTTAATAGAAAATAATGATTTAGACATAAATTCAAATTTTCTGCAATACAATCAATTAGCCTGTTACCATTTCAAAACTGGAAAAAATAGAAAGGGACTCTATAGAAGTCTCTTAAAAATAGGGAAATCTTAGAATAAACAGGCCCAATATTTTAAAGAGGTGAAACAAAAAAACTGATTTCCAAACTCAAAATTAATTTTATTTAAGATATTAGTCTTTTTATCAGCACACTAACCCTCAGGTATTTAGAGACCTGGTATTTAATTTGATTTTTGCTAATTAAAAGTCATCCAGATTCAACAGATGAATTATATTTATACTACTTCATTGATTAAGAGATGCTTCACAATATTTCCAAGCTCTGTGTCTGCTCTAAATATTTCAGTTAATTACAGCTAATGAGGGTTGGTTGATCTGGAAATGATTCCTCATAGGCTATGGATATGGTCATTTGTTCCGTTCCTTATATCTGTATGTTTTCACAGTTGCATAAATCTTTTATTTTTAACATTTTAATTAAAAACCAGTTATTTGAGTTGACATACATACATATATAAATGATTAAACAATGATACTATATTAGTCTTGCAACTCAAGCTATTACATGAAAATAATTTGTTCATGTCCATCTCTTATATAATAATGTCTATATATAAGGAAAAATTTGTAGTTAAATAAAATACAACTATTGGATTAATTTTATGTAAATGCTGTTAAAATGTGTGAATATAATCTCAATATCTGAGAAGGGACAAGATTCATTATATCATTTTTTGACAGTGAAAATACCCTTTCTTTAATAAGCATTAATGCATGGCAAAGTTGCTTGATTCCCATAGGTATCCTGAATCACATTTCTTCAGGCTATGTCCTTATATATTTTAAGACCTTTGATCTTAACTAGGCATTTACATTTATCTTATGGAAGTCATAATTTTGACTACATCCCATTTATGAGGTGATTTGCTTAAAGTGTGAATGTATTTTCACTATACTATCTATATTGCAAAGCAATGAACCTAGCTACTCTCTAAAGACAGATCTATTCTTGTCAAGAATATTTCAAATCGAAAAGATTTCATAGTTCTCTAGGCTGTGATAGCTTTCCAAAATTCATTTATTATATGTGCCCAATTTTAAGTTATCTTTCCTCTCGGGTGTTGCAATTGTCACTACAATTTAATTAGATACTGTTACCAAATATTTCAAAAAGGATTTTTTATTTTATTTTAATTTTTATCACTTTTAAAACAATCTTATTTTGCATACCATTCCCAGTTCCCTCTCCCTACCTTTCTCCTGTTCCCTCCATCAGCTTCCCCCATCCCAGAAGAGTTAACAAAGTCTGTTATATCACTTGAGGCAGGACCAGGGCCCTGGCCCTGGTATCAAGGCTGAGCAAGGTGTCCTCCACAGGGGAAAATGAACTCCAAAGTGTCATCTCATGCAGTACGGATAAACACTGGTTCCACTGCTAGCGGCCCCACAGACTGCCCAAGACACACAACTGTCACCCACATTCAGAGGGCCTGTGCTTGTTCATATGCAGGTTCCCCAGCTCTCAGTCCTGAGTCAGTGAGCTCCCACTAGCTAGGGTCAGCTGTTTCTGTGGGTTTCCCTTTCGTGGTCTTGGCCTCTTTGCTTGTAATAGTGTTCCTCCTTCTCTGTGGTTGGGCTCCAGTGCTTAGCTATGGATCACTGTCTCTGCTTTCATCAGTTACTAGGTGAAGGTTCTATAATGACAATTAAGGTAGTCATAAATCTAATTACAGGGAAAGGGCATTTTAGGTACCCTATTTATTTTAGGTACACTATTACATAGATTCTTAGCTGGGGTCATCCCAAGAAGGAAATTCTTATCTGCAAGCTTTCACTTTTAAATATACTTCAAATTGACTATCCTATCCCTATATAATTACTAATATACTTTCTGTGCCTGTAATGTAACTTTTTTGGGCATTTCAAATAAATGGAATAAAAGTATTTATAGATATAACTTTATAATTAGCATAATATGTTCAAAATTATTCCATGCTGTGCAATTCATATATTTATGATATTATTCCTGTTCATGGCTATGACACTTTTATTTCTGCACTCATCAGCTGATCCTCACAAGTTTAATACTCTGCTTTACTCCTTTGTGTATTCTGGTTTTCCGTTCATTTGTTCATTTGTCCTATGAAGACATGATTTCATTTGCTTTGTAGATTAGTTTTTAGTATTGGCATCTACTTTACTAAGATACATATGTGTATACTTGTTTTCTTTTAATCATATGATTGCCCATTTCTTTCAATAACATCTGGAATTTTTCAGTACATGTTCAGAATTTCTCAAAATTCATTGAATTTATTGATACAGTTTTATGTTACTTTATTAGTAATTGTCTTATAATTTATGTATTTGTGATTTCTTAATAATATATGTCAATGAAGTTGAGGTTTATGGAATGATTTTTCATCTTCCAAAGTGCAGAACTCTTCAATTCATTGTGGACCTTTATTCATATATTACTAAGAAATTTTCACAATAAGGTCATTTTTTCTATTGCACTACCTGTTTCAACCACTGATTGCCTGATACATCCTTATACAATATATTCTGATTACTATATCCACTCCCCCAACTTCTCTCTGATCATCCCTACTTCCTCACCCACCAAATCCACATCCTTTCCCACTCTCTTTTGAAAACCAACAGATTTATAATAATAATGATAATAAAAAATAGCAACCATTGTAATAATAATATAAAAATAAAATACAATAACATGAAAACAAATAAACCTGAATAGGACAAAACAAACAAGTGACCAGAAAGGAAAATGGAAAAAAAGCTTAATGACACATATAGATGCAGAGCCATACTCAGTAACACAAAGTAGGAAACCATCACAGATGAGGAAACAATGATTTAGGCTTATTTGCTTCACCTTACAAATGTAATTAGACAGTCTATACTATGACAATAGATGCTGTAGTGGTAACATACCTTTGTACTTCTGAATATAATGTCTTTTTCATCTCAGTAAATCATTATTTTATGTACAAATGGAATCTGACTACAAGGATTCTGTTTAAGTGTTTTGTGACTATTTACATAAAAACATTATGCTCCTAGTCAGTTCTGTTCATTGCCAATGTTGACTTAGTTACATTTAATATAAGGATCACTCATAATTAAATTTACACATTCAACTAAAGTAAGTTACCTTGTTCTTATGTTCTGAATGCTTTGTATCAAGGGGTCACTCTGGGGCAGCATAAACCATTTTGTTATTAATTAGAGCTTAGCCTCCTTGGCTTATTATTTACAAACTTGTACATATGTTGAATTTGTAATTTGGAGTCCATTGAGTTTACAATATTGCTTTCTATGTTCAGTCAAGTCTTGCAGGTGATTTCTGACATATTTTGGGAGACTAACATATCTGTTATACCTTATGTGTAGCTTCCCAAGAACCCTGTATGCTCAGACTTTGCTATCATTCAGTGAGTGAGTGAATGCCTGCTGTTTTTGAGAATTCTATTGGATGGGGTTGGGCAATCCATGCATAGTAGAATATTGGCAGTTCTGGAAAAACAAAACACAGCAATCAATAAAAACCATCTCTAGAATGAAGTAAATTCAATCCAATAACTTTTAAATCCAGTGAAATCTATGATGATTCTGTTTTGTGTTGGAGAGAATGTCTCCTACACCAAGTTTTATTTAAATATATGTCATTCATTTTTGTACCCTTCTAGAGTTTATGATAAGCTTATGCACAGATCAAGGAAGATTTCATTTCCACCCTATGCACTTCCATGATTGCTCCATTTTGATTCTACTTAGCCATGCACAAAAATCTCCAAATTCCCCACAGCTGACTGTGATTCCAATAAGATACATTACACCCTCTTTCCTAGTTCTTTCTATTTGTCAAATTTTTAGTTTTGAAGGGACCTCTTAATGACTGTCAATCAAAACATTTTGTTTCAGATAAAGATTTTAGAAATGCAGTTTATTTTATTTTCTCAAAATGAACCCCCCCCCCTTTTTTTTTCTCAGAATGGACTATTGATCTTGTGTTCTTATGTGTTTGTCTCTGGGCAAAGCCATATATGTCATCAATGTGACTGGAGAAAGGAAGGCGTATTTCCCGGACCCTTGCTTTATGAATGTGTATCAGACACACTGTGGAAGCTTCTGGTTTTCTAAGTTGTTCCTTGTGTTTTGTGCTAACTCTCTCAAGGCACGTGGAACAAAGACATAATGTAAGCCACAATATATTCATTCTACTGGGACTTCAGTGGATATCTTAGTGTGAGTGAGGACCAGACATAAGAAGGAAGACCCAGCAGTGTTGACATGCTTTCTAGAGAAAACTATCTGCAACTAAAGACTGAGGCAAATGGTAAAGAATTATAAAATGTCAGCAGCCTGAATCATCATGAAGGACCCATAATACCAGAGTGGAAACTGAAGATAGAGAAGCCTCTTCTTGCTGCATACTGTAAAAGACGGCATCATAAGTATAGGGCTGTAGGTTAAGTATGGACTAAGTTTTATCAGAAAAAGTTAATACTGGCAACGTGTTTTCTCCATTCACGGTATGTGAAAAATCAATAGGGAACTTTAAATTAAAAACATAATTTCATCAATTAAATTTATTTCCTTCTGGAAACAGTTATTATCATTGATTCCTGTGTTATGTTTTTCTAGAACTGCCAATATTATATTCTGCATAGATTGTCCAACCCTATCAAATAAAATCACTTGAGTAAGTTAAAACAAAATACTGGTAACAACCCTTTTCTACCCAAGAGTCTAATTTAATTTATCATTTTGGCTCTACAGGTATTATAAATAGTGTAACTGCTTTGGCTTTAGAATTTGATAGATAAGTATTAGTTTCTATTCTTTAGCACATTTGGAACAAAAAAAGCTTTCAAATTAGTGATAAAGATGGATCCTTAGGAACCAAGTTCAGCTCCCAACATCCATGTTGGGCAGGCCACAAATACCTATAATCTAGCACCAAATGACCTGACAATCTCTTTAGCACACTATGGGAACTCTGACACATGTATACTTACTTATACAGACCCAAACAATACATCAAAGTAAAAAAAAAAAAACAACTTAAGGAGAAATATATTATCATACACTTTAGAGAAGCAATTGAACATATGTTTACCTGAATCATACAAGATCACAGCATTATAATTTTGACAAAGATCATTTTATTCTTCTAGTATCAATATATGCAATTTGCAAACATCTGTGTATGTATGCACACACCATACATGCATACTTAGAAATGGAGAGATATAAACAAATTCACATGTCTTCAAGTCCCTAATATAATTGCATGGTGTTTTCATACAGCCTAAAACCTTAAACATACTTTAAATCATTTCTAGATTGCTGTAACTCTGAATAATTAAATATAATATAATGAGATTTTATACTGCATCATTTAGAAAACAATCACAATTAAAGAAATTCTGTAAATATTCACTAAAAATAGGAAAGACACTTAATACTAAGAAGAAAGCTTATATTTTATCATTAAGCTACTAAGATACTCTCAGTCTGAGTATATGGTCTAAATGTTTGGGATTTTGACTTTGTAGTGGACTCCGATAATTACTAACTATAAATTTTAAGTTAAAAACAAGTAAATGAATTGAACAGTTTAATTAAATCATGCCAGTGTTATCCTTCAAGATGATGCCAATCACCTTCCTTATTTTGAGACACATTCGGGAATTATATTGGCATGGTGAATGCTACCAAAAGATGTAATATCTCAAGTGGGCATAAAATATTGTTCAAAGGTCAAGATCCTTCCTTTCATTGATTTTTACCACATTCTTATTTGATTTGTTTTTTTGGGGTTTTTTTTGCTATTTTTTTCAAAAATGTTCACTGTGTTATTTTGTCTTAGCTACAGATAGGCGGAGGAAAGATGTGAGTTTGGTAGAGCATTTGCAGAAAGAATGGAGAAAACAGAGATCAGATACACTCATATTTGTGCATGTCAATGTCAGTCCTTTTCAATAAAGTTCAAAGGAGTCGATCACGTACAAACTACTTTTCTGTTATATGTGACGAAAATACATTTTCTTGGCAGGTTTCTGATGTGCAGACGCGAACCTCTGTCAGCTTCCTACTAATTTTAGTGCTTCTTGTCACTTTCTTACAACTAATGACATAAAGTAAGAGTTGTTAGCAGAAAAACACTTGGAATCCAAAAACGTCTGGCAGATCTCACTGATAAGAGTGGATGAGCTTATTTCTTGAGGTAGTTAATGTATGTTTCATAAAAATTAAAAAATTACTGTGTAACATGTATTAAGGAATTCATCTCCTCCCAGTAAAGAATTATATATATCATGGAACTAATACTTCTCAAATATCTAGGCTGACTACAAATATGATATTTGTTTTCTTTAATGAGTGGATTTGATATGAAAAATATACTAAATTCAACAATGTATTAGTTTTTACATTTTATCTTACATTTAATTTTTGATATTTAATAAAATTACATTTCTCCCTTTTCTTCCCTCTCATATATATGTGTGTATATATATAAATGTGTATTTAATCATGCACGACCATAGCATTATAATTTTGACGGAGATCATTTTATCTTCTAATAGCAATATATGCAATGTGCAAACGTGTGTATGTAGACACACACCATATATGCATACTATATAGATAGATAGATAGATAGATAGATAGATAGATAGATAGATAGATATTAAAGGAAGATGGCTGTATTTTTTGTTTAAATTGGAGTAAGGTATTTTGTCTTATTCATATTTTCAAAGGCCACTGATCATGAATGTGCATGTTATCAGTCAACATTTACTCAAAAGAAAGGAATATTTTGCATACTTTCTGATACTAAATCCATGGTAATATTATTTAGGGCATGAACCTGCTAAAAATCAGCATATCCTTAAGAAAACAAAATAAATACAGAAGAATTTTTCAAGAGGTTTGAATATAGTGATGATACTTTGCATAATAATGCTTGTACCACAAGGAAATATCTGTTCAAATCAATTCAGGGAAGTACATATTTTGAACAGGAATTCAATGTATTAGATTTTCTATGGGTAAATTTTGTCAATCGAATAATCATACTAATGAAATATTCCACATTCCTCATTGAGAAACTCAAGCACAACCTGCCTATGTAGAGATTTACTGATCCATACACAGCTTCATTCTTAACTACTACTGTTTCTCCCCTAAACCACTGCTACCGAAACCCAAAACAAGCAATTTAATGTAAACATAGTTTATTTTCAACCAGAATTGCTTGTATTTAAAGAATCTTATACATTGTAGTTAAAAACAATTTATATTTCAAAATTACTTTGGCTCTTTGAAAATTTACATTTCATGGATGCAGTACCATCAAATCAAGCTTCCTCTGTGGAAATCAAACATAAAAGATAGCATCTGAAGCAGTCCTGCTTTTTATAATAGCATGCCTCAACACACAAAGAGCAGGCTTAGGGAGTTTGGAATGTGGAGGGCAATAAGAAGGAAATGCTGGTCAATTATCCACTTCTCTCCTGCTACAGAAATCCCAGCTCCCTCATGAGTGAGCATGGTTCAGAGGAGACTCTTTTATTCATTATTGATTTTGACTTCTAATTCCAAACAAAGAATTTCTGATCATTTGGAATTTCTTCAGTGATAAGAAAAATTTTGTTGTCATGGAGAGACAGATATCACTGTTTCCATGGAAATTAGCCATGCGGTGAGAGGATTAGGACTTTCACAGACTTTTTCTATCACTCTTGTAGATGAACTATCTCATGTGATCTCAATTGGTGGCCAAAATTAGTGTCTGACTCCACCATGGTGCACTGAAGAAATGTTAAAGAAGCACCAAGGATCTTACCCTGTGTGTTCACATGGCATTGCTTTATAACTAGTGTTTTCTGAGGACACAGAAGCCCTCTTCTTTCCTGTGAACTTTGTTTATGCACTAATTTATTGTTAAACTTTTTGATGTGGTCTATGATATTGTCAAAGTGACTCATTTTTTGTCTTCTGTTTTAAAAAATTTCTTTTTTTTTAGATTGTAATGTAATTATATCATTTCTCCATTCCAAACTTTCCCAAATGTCACCACCTGTACTTCTCTTTTCAAATTGGATGCCTTTTCATTAATTGTTTTCATATAAGCACATACCACATAAGCACACACACCACATCTCACACACACAAACACATGTGCACACCTTCTCTGACTATATAATACATGCTCTCAGGGATGATCATTTGGTATTGGATAACCAATAGATATCCTCTTCCTCGGCCATATATTCTCAACAATATAAATATCTAAACATGAACAAAGCAAAAATCTCATTTGACATGCTAAAATGGACAAGGAAAAGCCTTGCTTTCCTGACCTCTACACAAGAAACTAAAGGCAACTAAAGAATATTGAGAGCAGAAGAAAGAGTCTGCATGATTTCTTGAAGAAATCCTTAAACTATTATTCTGTAAAAGAAAAATAACAATAAAATGACTATTAGTAACATATTGCTATACCCACAGATCAGTGCCTTCCCTAACATTTCCTCAGAAAAGCTTCTTCTTGCAGTAGATAGGAGCTAACACAGAGACCTAGAGCTGGGCAATGTGCACAGAGTCAGAGACTTTACAACAGTCAGTCCCAAATGGAATATTAAGACCAAAGCCCTGCCCTCTAGGCTAAGGTATCTATGCCCAAAATGAGGCATAGATATTATAACAGCCAAAGATTGTGGTTGACTGAAGGAACAGTGCCTTCCAACACAATAGGACTGATGCCATATGAGCTCAGAGACAATGACAACATGCCCAAAGCCTGCACAGTTTTAATCCAGAAAAGACTTCAGCACTGAGAAGGGGAAGAAAGCACAGGCCCCAATTCCTAACAAAGGAGAATTCTACAACTAATACTATTGAAAAGAAAATCTTCACCCAAAGAAGTATCAGTGGCTATACTAATAATACTTAAGGGCAAGCCCCATGCCTAGGAGTAGTTGGTAAACACAGAATGAACTCAATAGTAACTGTGTAGATTTTTTTCTCTAATTTTGCTTAGTTTAGGCAATTTTTATTTTATGGGTCATTTGATAGTTTAAAAAATATTTTCCATTTTGGTTTTTGTGTTTATGTATGTATTTCTTGATTTTTCTTATTATTGCTTTTTTATTTTTAAAAAGACAAAAAGAAGAAAATAAATTTGTATGCATAGGGATGTGGGAGGAACTGGGAGGAAAAGGGGAATGAAAACATGATCAAAATATATCATGTGAAAAATTACTTTCACTAAAATAATTAGTCGCATCTAAGCATCAGCTATAGCCAACCAAAATTTGAATTTTTCAGTCAGGAATGATGTTGATGATTGTCTTTCTGCCACTGGAAGTGGCAGTGTGAATGTTGGAAGATGTCTTTTAGAAATGAACCCTCAAAAGGTAGCATCTGTACATCTTTAACTATACAGGATGAAGAATCAACAGAATAAGGGAACACCATTGTGTCCTCCACAGAATTGCATGGTATGTGACAAAATGACCTCAAACAGCTGATATCAGAGTACTTGTTGGGTGAATGCAAAGAGCCAGCAAGAAAACACTTTATTCATCCTCCTCACCCTGATACAAGTGTACTTAGATGTTGAACATTGGAATCTACTCTGTCATTTTTTCTATGTGTGAATCTGTTCCTGGAGTGCTTGGCTTCCTCCTCTGAGGAGGCTCTCATGACTTACTAACTGATAGATCCTGTTCAGATAATGTTTTACTCTTTTGTTTTTTCTTCTACAAAATATCTATAGTTCACACCAGAGGTCATCTACTAACTGGGATATTTGAATGAAATAATACATCACTGAATTTCATCACGGCCTAAATTCCATGGTTATTATCCTGTTGTATTTCAGTACATGGATAGAAACTCTCTCATTTAAGAACAAAAGGAGTTAACTGCCAGAGAATAGGATGTAGAATTGTGAGTGGTTATCTTTTAGGCATTATTTGACAAATCAATTCAAAGCAGATATGATTGTATAAAAATTTTAAAAAGTAAAGACAGTGCCCAGTAAAGATGGGGGAGGAGATCCTGAGGTCTCATGTCAAACTGGGGAGCTATTGGAAGTTGATGGCTGCTGGTGAAGAAAGGACTCTGGTGGGGTGAACAGGAGAATATAGTTGTGTTGAAGAAGAAAAAAGGAATAAAGGGAGATTTGGCTGGGAAGAGAGAAGGGTAACACAGAGGAAGAGAGAAGAAGGGCATCAGTCAACAGTAAAATAGTTTTTAAAAGCTGAAGGGGACACAGTATTTTATGTTTAATTAAAATTGCACACAAACAATTTTAATTAAGTTATGTCACTTGCATTGCCAATGGTCTATTGCAACAGTAATAGACTATCTTTCAAAAACCCTAGTGACAAGTAAGGAAAAACTTCCTACTGAGTTGTGAGTTAGAGAAATTTAAGAGAGCACCAAAATAATACATAATATTGCTGTTGCTCTTGGTTACATTAAAAAATTTAATGTAAGACACTAATAATGAAGTTGGGATAGTTGAGCTAGAATTGATCCTGTAGACCTCTCTTTAAGGATTCTTGATATAGTACCCAAAGCTGTATGTGTGATTCCCCTCTGTATTCTGTGAATATCATTGGTTGATAAAGGAACTGCTTTGGGCCTATAGCTCTGCTATAAGGGAACAGAGCTAGGCAGGGAAAACTAAACAGAATGCTGGGAGAAAGAAGGTAGAGTCAGAGAGAAATCACGTAGCTGCTGCCAGAGACAGACACTGGGAACTTAACCCAGTAAGCCACAACCACGTGGCAATATACAGATTAATAGAAATGGGTTAAATTCAGTTGGAAGAGTAATCCAATAAAAAAAATCTAGAGCTAATGGGCCAAGCAGTGATTTAATTAATACAGTATCTGTGTGATTATTTCGGGTCTAAGCTAGCTGGGCAGATGGGAACCAACATGGTTGACTAACCTGAGAGGGCTTGGAAAAGAATTCTAGACACTAAAAAACAAAGTATAGTAACATTTTTTCCCAGATGGGCTTTGCTTGCTGACAGCATGCTGTGGCTCTTTAAGAGAGGTTTTCCTGATTAAGCGGTAGCAAAAGAAAAGAATAACTCTTTCAGGGGGCTGAGCTCTTAAATGGTATTGTGAGCAATATACTACAACTTGCTTAATGGCAACACCGACCTGTTGTGCACCTAAAACTGGGGCAATATGCATGGCTTGCACAGGTGGTGAATGGATTTCTACCATGTTGGACTGTGCTGAATGAGGAAAAAGTACCACATATACCCTAGTCATGGTGTAGTTATAGTTTTTAAGAAGCACTTAGCATTTTAAGATGCTGTCCTGGTCAGTAAAGATTTACAGATATTCAATAAAGACAAATATAGATGGTAAAAACCTCCAAATGGGTCACAGTGTTAGATAAATGTATGTAGGCTTGGGAGAGAGAAGGAAAAGAATATAGAGAGTTATAAAAAGAAGGAAATGGTTTTAAGAAATAAAACAAAGTCTTTAAAGAAACAGAGTAGGCAAGTTTGCCCTTTCCTCTGTGGGTCTTTGGAACACCAGGACTCTTTCTTCCTGTGCTGAGATCGGAGGTGCAGACTGGTAAGTTTGTGTGCACCTGGCAGGAAGGTCTCCAAGGTAGCCTGCTGCATAGAGCCTCTTTGTTCCACATGACCCTCCCCCACCCCACTAGTTTACCCTTTCTTCTGTGGGTCCTTGGACCACGAGGACACTCTCTTCCTGTGCTGAGATCAGAGGTCCAGACGGATCTGAGGTCCAGATGGGACGTCCTCTTCTTGCACTGAGATCAGCTATCCAGAGGGGTGAGTGTGTGCAAGCCTTCCTGGGAGGTCCCCACCGGCTGAGACTCCCCTGATTGCAATCAAAGGAAGAGATGGGGAGGCAACAATCCAAGAATTCCTCCACCAACCTGAAAAGCAACATGATAACACCAGAAACCAACGAGTACTCAACAGGAAAACCTGAGCAACCTAACCCAGAAGAAGTAGAAGAAATCGACTTTAAACGTAACTTTATGAAAGTGATAGAGACATTTAAAGAAGAGGTGAAAAACTCCTTTGAAGAAAGGAATGACAAAACTAACAAAAAGTTAGAAGAAATGAATAAATTCCTCAAAGATACCCTAGAATACCAAGAAAAAGCAAGCAAACAGGTAATGGAAAGAGTTCAAGACATAAAAACTGAAATGGAGGCAATGAAGAACAAAAACTGAGGGAAAGCTGGAGATGGAAAATCTGGGTAAACGAGCAGGAACCGCAGAGACAAGTATAACCAACAGAATACAAGAGATAGAAGAATCTCAGACGCTAAAGATACGATAGAGAAAATAAACTCATTGATCAAAGAAAACAACAAATCCAAAAAATTCTTAACACAAAACACCCAGGAAATCTGGGACACCATAAAAAGGCCAAGCCTAAGAATAATAGGGGTAGAAAAAGGAGAAGAAGCACAGCTCAAAGACCCAGAAAATATATTCAACAAAATTATAGAAGAAAACTTTCCCAACTTAAAGATGGATATGCCTATGAAGGTACAAGAAGCATACAGAACACCAAATAGACTGGATCAAAAAATAAAAATCCGCTCGCCATATAATAATCAAAACACAAAACATACAGAATAAAGAGAGAATACTAAGAGCTGCAAAGGAAAAAGGCCAATTAACGTATAAAGGTAAACCTATCAGAATTACACCTGACTTCTCTATGGAAACCATGAAAGCCAGAAGGTCTTGGATAGATGTGCTGCAGACACTAAGAGACCGTGGATGCAAGCCCAGACTACTATACCCAGCAAAGCTTTCATTCACCATCGATGGAGAAAAAAAGATATTTTAGGATAAAAACAAATTTAAGCAATACATAGCCACAAACTCAGCCTTACAGAAAGTACTAGAAGGAAAACCACAAATCAAGGAAGCCAACAACACCCATAATAACACAGGCATCTAACAGCCCTCTACTGACACAACTCAAAGAAGGGAAACACACAAACTCTACAACCCTAAAAAAATAACAGCAGTTAATAACCTCTGGTCATTAATATCACTTAATACCAATGGACTCAATTCACCTATAAAAAGGGACAGGTTAAGAGAATGGATACGAAAACAGGATCCAACATTCTGTTGTTTATAAGAAACAGACCTCAACCACAAATATAGACATTATCTCAGAGTAAAGGGTTGGGAAAAGATTTTTCAATCAAACGGCCCTAAGAAACAAGCGGGTATGGCTATACTAATATCAAACAAAATTGATTTCAAACTGAAATCAATCAGAAGAGATGGAGGTGGACATTTTATACTCTTAAACGGAATAATCCATCAGGATGAAGTCTCAATCCTTAATATATATGCCCCTGATATAAAAGAACCCACTTATGTAAAGGAAACATTACTAGAACTCAAAGCACACAACAAACCCCACACACTAATAGTAGGAGATTTCAACACTCCTCTCTCACCAATGGACAGGTCAACCAGACAGAAACTTAACAGAGAAGTAAGAGACCTAAAAGATGTAATGAATCAAATGGACTTAATAGACATCTATAGAACATTCCACCCAAACAGGACAGAATATACCTTCTTCTCAGCATCTCATGGAACCTTCATAAAATTGATCACATACTTGGTAACAAAGCAAACATCCACAGATACAAAAAAATTGGAGTAACCACCTGTGTCTTATCGGATCATCATGGAGTAAAGTTAGAATTTAACAACAATTCCACCCCCAGAAAGCCTACAAACTCATGGAAACTGAACAGTCAACTACTGAACTAACCTGGGTCAAGGAAGAAATAAAGAAAGAAATTCAAGTCTTACTTGAACTCAATGAAAATAAAGACACAACATACAGAAACCTATGGAACACAATGAAAGCAGTGCTAAGAGGAAAGTTCATAGCACTTAGTGCCCACATAAAGAAAACGGAGAAAGCACACATTAGAGACTTAACAGTTCACTAAAAGCTCTAGAGAAAAAAGAAGCAGACTCACCCAGGAAAAGTAGCTGACTGGAAATAATCAAACTGAGGGCTGAAATCAACAAAATAGAGACACAGAAAACAATCCAAAGAATCAATGAAACGAAGAGCTGGTTCCTTGAGAAAATCAACAAAATCGACAAACCCCTATACAAACTAATCAAAAGGCAGAGAGAGAGAACACTCATATTAACAAGATCAGGAAAGAAAAGGGGGACATAACAACAGACACTGAGGAAATTCAGAGAATCATTAGGTCTTACTACAAAAGCCTGTATGCAACAAAATTGGAAAATGTAAAAGAAATGGACAGGTTTTTAGATAAATACCATATACTGAAATTAAATCAAGACCAGGTGAACAATTTAAATAGACCTATAAGTCACGAGGAAATAGAAGCTGTCATCAAAAACGTCCCAACCAAAAAAAAAAAAAAACACGCAGGACCAGATGGTTTTGATGCAGAATTCTACCAGAACTTCCAAGAAGAGCTAATACCTATACTCCTTAATGTCTTTCACATAATAGAAACAGAAGGGTCATTGCCAAACTCTTTTTATGAAGCTACAGTTACCCTGATACCAAAACCACACAAAGATGCAACGATGAAAGAGAATTACAGACCAATCTCACTCATGAACATCTATGCAAAAATTCTCAATAAAATACTGGCAAACGGAATCCAAGAACACATCAAAAAAATCATCCATTGTGATCAAGTAGGCTTCATACCAGAGATGCAGGCCTGGTTCAACATAAGAAAATCTATCAATGTAATCCATCATATAAATAAACTGAAAGAAAAAACCCATATGATCATTTCATTAGATGCTGAAATTCATCTAATGAATGACAAAATTAGATGACAAAATTCAACACCCCTTTATGATAAAGGTCTTGGAGAGATTAGGGATACAAGGTTCATATCTAAATATAATAAAAGCAATATACAGCATGCCGACAGCTAACATCAAATTAAATGTAGAGAAACTCAAAGTGATTACACTAAAATCAGGAACAAGACAGGGCTGTCCACTCTCCCCATATCTCTTTAAAATAGTGCTTGAATTTCTAGCAATAGCTATAGGACAGAATAAGGAAATCATGGGGATTTGAATTGGAAAGGAAGAAGTCAAACTTTCATTATTTGCAGATGATATGATAGTGTACATAAGTGACCCCAAAAACTCTACCAAAAAACTTCTACAGCAGATAAATACCTTCAGTGATGTGGCAGGACACAAGATCAACTCAAAAAAATCAGTAGCCCTCCTATACACAAAGGATAAAGAAACAAGAGAGGGAAATCGGAGAAACATCACCTTTCACGATAGCCACAAATAGCATTAAGTATCTTGGGGTAACACTAACCAAGGAAGTAAAAGACCTATTTGACAAGAACTTTAAGACCTTGAAGAAAGAAATTGAAGAGGATACCAGTAAATGGAAGGATCTCCCATGCCCCTGGATTGGTAGGATCAATATAGTAAAAATGGCAATTCTACCAAAGGCAATCTATAGATTCAATGCAATCCCCATCAAAATCCCAACAAAATTCTTCACAGACCTTGAAAGAACAATAACTAAGTTTATATGGAAAAATAAAAAGCCCAGGATAGCCAAAACAATCATATACAATAAAGGAACTTCCGGAGGCATTACCATCCCTGACTTCAAACTCTATTACAGTGCTACAGTAATGAAAACAGCTTGGTATTGGCATAAAAACAGAGATGTTGACCAATGGAATCGAATTGAAGACCCGGATATTAATCCACAAACCCATGAACACCTCATATTTGACAAAGAAGCTAAAAGTATACAATGGAAGAATGAAAGCATCTTTAACAAATGGTGCTGGCATAACTAGATGTCAACATGTAGGAGAATGAAAATAGATCCTTATCTATCTCCATGCACAAAAGTCAAATCCAAATGGATTATAGACCTCAATATTAATCCGACCACACTTAACGTGATAGAAGAGAAAGTGGGAAGTAGCCTACAATACATGGGCACAGGAGACCACTTCCTATGTAAAACCCCAGTGGCACAGACAATAAGAGCAACAATGAATAAATGGAACCTCCTGAAACTGAGAAGCTTCTGTAAAGCAAAGGACACTGTCATTAAAACAAAAAGGCATCCTACTGAATGGGAGAAGATCTTCAGTAACCCCACATCGGACAAAGGTCTGATCTCCAAAATATACAAAGAACTCAAGAAACTAGACATTAAAATGTTAAATTACCCAATTCAAAAATGGGGTAATGTTCTGAACAGAGAATTCTCAACAGAAGAAGTTCGAATGGCCAAAAGATACTTGAGGTCATGTTCAACTTCCTTAGCGATCAGGGAAATGCAAATCAAAACAACTTTGAGATACCATCTTATACCTGTCAGAATGGCTAAAATCAAAAACACCAAGCATAGCCTATGCTGGAAAGGATGTGGAGTAAGCGGAACACTCATCCATTGCTGGTGGAAATGCAAACTTGTGCAACCACTTTGGAAATCTGTGTGGCGGTTTCTCAGGAAATTGGGAATCAACCTACCTCAGGATCCAGCAATACCACTCTTGGGAATATACCCAAGAGATGTCCAATCATACTACAAAAGTATTTGTGCAACTATGTTCATTGCAGCATTATTTGTAATAGCCAGAACCTAGAAACAACCTTGGTGCCCCTCAATGGAAGAATGGATCAAGAAAGTGTGGAATATATACACATTAGAATACTACTCAGCCGTAAAAAAAACAATGACCTCCTTAAATTTGCATGCAAATGGATGGAAATAGAAAACACTATCCTTAGTGAGATATCCCAAACCCAAAAAGATGATTATGGTATGTACTCACTCATTAGTGGGCCCTAGCCATAAACAAAGAACATTAAGCTTATAGCTCACAAGCCTAGAAAAGCAAAATAGCAAGGTGAACCCAAAGAGAAACATGTATAGATCCTCCTGGAAATTGGAAGCAAACAAGATCACTGGGCAAAAGGTGGAGGCACGGGAATGGGGATAGGATTGTAGGTAAAGGTGGGGGGGTGAAAGGGAGAGAGGGAGGGAAAAGGGAGAAGGGAAGGACTGGGGAGAGCTCAGGGGAGTGAGAGGGTGGAGATGGAGGAAGGGTGGATATTGGAGAAGGGAATAAGATATCTACCTTAAGGGAGTCATTTTAGGATTGGCAAGAGTCTTAGCTCTATAGGGGATCACAGGTGTCCATGGGGATGTCCCCAGCTAGGTACTTGGGCAGCAGAGGAGAAGGTGCCTGATCTAGCCTTGTCCCATAGTCACATTGATGAATATCTTGATCATCACCATAGAAATTTCGTCCGATGGATGGAGACAGAGATAACTTGCAAGCTATATGAAATGTTTCTATATTAAAAACTTACCACAAATCACAATCCCAGAGACCCTAGACAACAATGAATACCCTAAGAGAGACATACATAGATATTATCTACATAAGAAGTAGAAAAAGTCAAGATTTCCTGAATATATTGGGAAAGGATTGAATGGGAGGGGAGAGGAAGGAAGAGGAGAAGAGAAAAATGTGACCTCAATAAAAATCAATAAAGACAAAAAAAAGTGGTAAAAAAAAACTTGCAGTTACATGAAAAAGAAGCAAAGAGCATTCCAGACGATTGTTACAAGCGTTCATCCCTGAAACTATAACATTCTGATTGCAAAAGGTGACATATATTTGTGTATTTTCAATATATAACACTTCAAAATATCTTAATTTGGTTTTGAAAATAGTTTTTATTAATGTGTAAATGTATATGTGTCTGTGTTTGTTTATGTTCACATGCCCAAGGATTCTAGTAGAAGGCATGAGATAACCGCAAAGTGGAGTTACAGGAAGCTATGAGTCATCTGAAGTAGACACTGAAGTTGATGCTTCGAACAAAACTTGAGTGTTCTGCAAATGATATCAATGTAGATTTTTAAGAACTGAGTCATCACAGTAGTTGAAGTACTGAGTCCTCATATATGTGTGTGTGTGTGTGTGTGTGATATCTGGAAGTGACTAACATAAAAAATTCCTTGTGTATTTTTATCTCTGCTCCCTTTACTGCAAGTGGGACACGTTTAGCCTTTTCCACATTGGCTGGGACTCTAAGCAATGTAAATGAAAAAGCCATGAGCAATTTTGTATAAACTATTAACATCTAGCACTTACATTTAGTCCTTAGGAAAAGTCTATCACTTTTATTTGTTTTAAGAATTTTTACCCAGACAACTACACTGTCCAGTGTCACCAGCAGTATCAATTTAATTAAGCTACTGAGAGCTTTTTTTACTTTTTATTCAGTTCAGTGTCTCAGACTTTATAATCAAATGCACCAGAAAATTGGTGCCAGGTTTACCATTTTCAGTCTTTCCTTTTCCCAAAGTGAGACTTGATTTGATCATTCTTTTGGCACTACTGTGGATAGATATGTTTCCTTCATTTCTTCATTTGTCTTTGAATTACCTTATAATAGATGATCTTCAAAAACTAATCTCTATCTTCAAATTTTATAAGTATTACATATTCAAACAATCATGGAATGTTTTGCAATGGGATTGGTGAGTACCAGGACTATTACAGAAAAAAAAAATCAACCCTTGCAGGTATGGTAAGATTCTAGACAGTCCTTCCATTTCTGAAAAGAAATAAAAGCTTTATATTTCTAATGTGTTAGAACCATTTTCAGATGAACCATTTCCTGTCATGTTATTATTCCATTTACCATCTCTAATCATTTAAATTGAATGAATGAAACTAAGGTAGATGGGTACATCTGTATCTTCAGCTGTTGTTTGGGCTGTGGACATAAGATTGCTTTAGCTCAGTAGTTTTGGGAATGAAGGCCACCTGGGTCATATATATATGCATAGCAATGGTTGTAGACATAAATACATATTCTTATCTACAGATAGATAAGAATAAAAATAGATATGATAATAAAATAAGATAGAAAGGAATATATGTGTGTGCATGTATGTTTATACATACCCAGAAACAGTTGCAAGTGAGAGACTTTATGTCCAAAGTACCATCCTTGAATGCAAATAAATATTTTTCCTTTGTACCTTAAGTTTTATGTGAATTTGAGCAAGTCATTTTTTCTTATTTGTGATTTAAAAGTGCATATTATTGCTCAAAAATCTTTGAGATATTTAATTCCCTTTTTTGTACTAGCATTGATTTGACGTAGGTATCAAATTGCTGAGATTATACAGAATTCATTTATTATGAACATATATGTATAAAGAGTAGTTGTATATTTCTTAATCACTATTCCAAATGGTTAAGTGATAGAATGATAGACCATCTCTAAAATAATACTTGTGTTGCTTTTTAAAACTTTTGAAATGTAGTTTTAAAAATTGTTTCTCTTATTTCTGAGATTATAATATAAATATATCACTTCTACTTCAAATGTCTCCCTTAAAACCATCCCATATAAACCCTATTGGCTGTCTTTCAAATTCTTGGCCTCTTTTTTCATTAATTGATATTAAGCATATATATTAGAGAATATGTATATATATATGTGTATACATGTATATTTATACATATTTACATATATACCATGGAACATAAGCAGCCGTGAGAAGGCAGAGGGAATGCACAAAACATACCTTCTTAACATGAACAAAGAACTTTAGAAAGTAGTTGCTTGTTTGCATATTAAGAATGAATATTGAACTTTGTCAGTTATTAAATCAAAAGTTATTGGCATTTATCTTCATACAATAAAATTCAAGAAAATAAGTTCAAATAGTTTCTAATTTAATATCAACTCATTAATAATATAATAATTATACCTTAATCATATAGTTATAAAGTTCTCTAATATATCTAAAGTTTTTCATAATATTAGACATTTCTATCAAATTAAATCTGTATTTTTACTATATTTACATGTATATTAAATTTGATACTTCTGAAAAACGCTAGATTTGAGAATCAAATCCTATCCTTCAGTACTCAAAAGTAAGAGGCCAAATGATCCCTCCAAGTTCCAGGTGAGCCTGCTCTACATGTGGTATTCCTAGCACAGGTAGGGTTGCAATGCAAACCCTAAACAAAGAACTATAGGCAACTGAAGAATTCTGACAGTGGAAGAAATAATCTTCTCCAGGGACGATTACACAATTGGTTATCTAAAATCAAATGATCAGCCTTGAAAATATACACAACACTAACATGATACAGATGGAGAAATTCATATATACATATATAAAATATATGTGTATTATATGTACATACATGGATATGTAACATATAATTTAATGTATACACACATGTATATATACACGGGACTGTGATATCCAGACAGAACTTGAATCCACAATGTGACAATGTTGATGACTGATATTCACTTTATCATAAGTCTTATAAATTTTTAACTTTTGAGTAAATTCTAAGTGTAAAATTCTGACCAGTGGCTGCATTAAATTGACCCTAAGCAAGTTTTGTTTTCTGTAACTTTCTCATTCCAAGAAATCTATGCATCCCTGATTACTTCTTTTAGTACTTTTGTTGGTTTCTTTCTTTTTGAAATTTATTTTCTGCAATGACTTTACTTTCTTTCATTCACATTAAGGCAATCATGAAATTTCACAGTGACTTCTGGATTGGGGCAGATGGAAGGTGAAATTAGGAATGATCTCGGTAGTGGCTTTATTCGCCTGAGAAGGTGCAAGTTGGGAGCAGGGGCACCTTGCTGGGGATGCAGCACCGACTGCCCAGCTGGCAGGTAGATGATAGTCCCAGACCAGAAGAGCTGCTATGCAATGTCCTCAGCCACTTCTAGCTCGCACAGCTCAGTGAAGCCATCACCTGTGATGGCAGTGGGTTGGCGATCGATTAGCTCGGCTGTCTGAAGTCCCCTTCAGAAATAACGACAGCCTTCTTCTGCTGCTCATTCTGCCCACCACAAATCTGGCCCTGTCTTCTTCCTGCTGAGCCACCTATTTGGCTGCCACCACTTCTCTGAACTACTTTCTGAAGGTCAGATGTGTCAAGGACATGTCATCCAGGTTGAGCCCAAAAGTCTCTGCTCCATCTCTGAGGTCACTACTCACCTCGCTAGAGACCAGCTCTCACTGGGTAATCAATTTTCCAGCATCAAAGCCATCCACCGCATACTTGAGGATTTCTGTTGTGATTGATGGCAGCACCTGCTCATTATAGTCCTCACCAATGGAGGTGTAGGTAAAAGGACGCTGACTGACTACCAACCACAAAAAAAATGTGCGTTGTGATGTTGAAGTTCTGTAAATCTTTCCTACCAATGATGACCTGTACACCCCATGGTTGCAAACAACCGTCAAAGATATAGATTTGAGAAAGAGAATACCTTCCCGTACCACAAAGTACTATATTCCACAGAATTGGTCAAAGAAGACAACTGTGTGACCAGTACCCACATTATACGAGGCAGTCACCATGCCTCTTGCAGTTAGGAAAGTCAGGATGAACTTTCAGATAGACTCAAACACTTTGACACCCACCCACACCTGCTTTCCCTCTAACCTCCACATGATTCCCCCTCTTTTAATTCTTTTCCTCATCAATACATTGCTTATTTTACATTTTAATTTAATTTTTGGAGGTTTTACTACACAATGTGTTTTTTTCCACTATGCTTCCATGAATAAACCATTCATGGAGCCGTGTTTTATGCAGCTGTCATTCATTCACTCTAGCTCCAATTCTTAATTCAGTTATGAATATAGGCTAAGTCCTTAACCAGCACAGCCAAATGCTATTTAGCCTTTCTTTTTGTTTGTTTGCTTATTTGTTTCTTTGTTGTGTAGAACAATGCAGTTATGGGCTTTCTGGGTCAGCCTTCTCACTTGAAGCTGTACCATTAGCAATAAAAGGTCAGACATGAATGTATGAATACATATGTCTTCCCACCTAAGCACAAAAGGCACTTCTGCTAGAGAAAGACAAATAAGCAAGCACAGTTTAGTTTTAATACTATCAATGTCAAAGACAAAAATGAGACTGTATTTCACTCAGTAAATGATTTTGGAGCATCAGTACTGTGAAGTTTAGAATATACATTTAGTCTGCAACATTGGAATAAACATAATTTTAATCTAATTGCTATTTGGTCTTTAAAATTTGTGTGTGAGTGTGTTACTGTGTGTGTTAAAGATGAACCATTATATAGAAATTCTATACTTTAAACAAAAAATGATCTTTAAAATTTTAAGAGCTGGGTGAAGTATGACACAAAATTATAGTGTAGCAGGATGAACCGATTTATAGGAAAACAGTCCAGAAGTCCAGTTCTAAATTTGAAACAGAAAATTCTTATTGTATGAAAAAATGAAATGCTGCTAATACAATTTTCTACTTGTATACGTAACTCATATTTCACTAGACAATAAAAATCCTAGAAGCAAATAACAAATTGATCAGTTGACACCTAATATTTTTTAAAGTTTCTTTTTAGCTTAATATATTTTATAGGCATGAGTGTTTTGCTTGCACATATGTATGTATATGGCATCTGTGCCTGGTGCCCAAGAGGTCAAAAGACTGTATCAGATTTCCTGGAACTGGAGCTACAGATGTTTATGAGCCACACTATTGGTACTAGAATCTAAACCCAGGTCTTCTGAAAGAACAATTCCTCATAACTGCTGAGTCATCTCTCTAGCCTCTCAATGACCACCAATCTTAGTGGGTAAGGGAAGAATTAGGTGTTCTCATTTTAAAATAATTAAAGCTTTTGATAACATAATCTATATTTTTAGAAGCCTTGACAAAATAAGTTAGCAATTTTGTAGACTTGCTGTTTTCATAGATTTTATTTTCTTAATTTTTCCACTGTACCCAGAAGATATACCTTTGTTGTTTTACCTGCTTATGTTCAAGGTTCAATATGCATTGATGCCCCTTTTTAGTCTTTGATTTATTTTTGATTTAAGCAAATCAGCTCTTAATATCTTTCAATAAATTGTCATTATACAACTTGTGACTTCCCTTGCTGTTTATACGGTATAGTTAACGTGTTTTATGACATTTTAACAAATACAATGTACAAGGAAATTTTTTTCAAGTTCATACATATTAATAAGATCAAAGTTTTATCACCTTAGTAACAACTGAGTCTTTATTCAATTACACTGTGCATATCTAGCTCATTTTGACTTACAGTTTTCACTTATAAATATAGAATGCTGAATAAGCATGAAAGAAATAACAGTTGTTATTCATTCTAAATGACACACATAATAGACAAAATATCAAAACAATGATTAAAAGTCAAGTCCAGTGTTCACAGGTCACTTGTCACAAACTATATTGCTTTTTCTCTTTTGGATGAACTCAAAAGAAAAGACAACCTAAATCACAATCAAAATTTTCAGATATTTATATAGTTTCTACCTCCATGGGCAATATAAATTCTGAGGATATACCCCAAGGCTGAAATTTTTCATCTAATTTAAAATGAGCTTCTGATATTGTGCATTTAGTTGAATACTCTAATATAATCAAGAAACACAGTAGGATGAGGTTCTATAAAGGTGACAAGTTTTCCAATTTCAGATGTTTATGACATAAATTCTGATTGACAGAGTGATTATGGGTGAGTAGATGGACAAAGGAGTTTATCCAAGACCATGCTTGTACACATGCAAAACCTAGATTCCATTCTTGCAAAATTGAGAATTCTCATTTTAACCTTTTTCAATAAAATTGAAGTAAAATGTGAATTATTTAATGCTCTCACAGGATAAACTACTGAACTGAAAAAGATAGCAAACCTCAAAGAAAATGAAGCTAGTCTCAGAAGTAGTCTGATTCCTTAGTCCCACAAGTATTTTACTATTTTTTTATTTTATATTTTGAATAGCAAAACTGTATACATATATTTAAAACTTTCCACGAGTTTAACAACTTTTCAAATGGATAAGTTTAAAACAAGTGCATGTACATTTAGTATTTAGTCATATCTTCAATAGAAATGTCTGTGTGATTTTCCTACTATTACAGAAACAACAATTGAATGAGACTGTTTCTTGAAAAGCTATAAATAGATCTATCACATGATACAGCTATTGGATATATGCACAAGAAATTTTACTTCAGCAATACTTGCTCATCCATGTTCATTGCTGCTCTATTCACAACACCAAGCAAATGGAAACTACTTACATTTCCAGATTCACTGATTAACAAAAATGAAGTTTGTGGGTAAATGGATGGAGACTTAAGCAATCATTGTGAGTGAGGTAAGTAAGACAGACAAATGTTACATGTTTGCTCTCATCTGTGTATGGTAGTGTTGAATCTTCACATGAATGTGTCTCATTTGAAATACATATAGGTCAGAAAATTAGCAATTATCCTTGGGGAGGCTCTTAAAAGACGGAATATAAAACTTAGTGGTATGAAAGGTTATAGCTGAATAATTAAACAGGAAGGGTTAAAGTTGGGCAAAGAGTGTGAGGACAGGGAGGAATGAAGAACACTAAAGAGCTATCAAAAACTCGCATGACAACTCACGACTGTAAAAGTTTCCTAAGATATATACCTGCACATACATATTCAGAGTTTAAATGGAGTTGCCGTGTGTGGTGGTTTGAATGAGAATGATCCCCAAGGTCTCACATATTTCAATATATGGTTCCCAGTTGGTAGGCTTTATAGGAAGGATTAAGAGGTGTAGCATTGTTGGGGGAATTGTGTCACAAGCGGGGGCTTTGAGCTTACAAAATCCCACTGCCAGGCCCAGTCTTATCTTGCCTCCCTCCCTGCCTGCCTGCCTCCCTGCCTGCCTGCCTGCCTCCCTGC
>PVIU01018144.1:0-39806 GCA_004026605.1 Ondatra zibethicus
AATCCACTGCAGGAAACAACAGGGACACCAGATGCTCCAGTGTGCATTAGCATAGAGCCCCCTCCCAGCATAGTCCACTGCAGGAAACAACAGGGACATCAGATGCTCCAGTGTGAATTAGCATAGAGCCCCCTCCCGGCATCAATCCACTGCAGGAAACAACAGGGACACCAGATGCTCCAGTGTGCATTAGCATAGAGCCCCCTCCCAGCATCAATCCACTGCAGGAAACAACAGGGACACCAGATGCTCCAGTGTGAATTAGCATAGAGCCCCCTCCCAGCATCAATCCACTGCAGGAAACAACAGGGACACCAGATGCTCCAGTGTGCATTAGCATAGAGCCCCCTCCCAGCATCAATCCACTGCAGGAAACAACAGGGATTCAGCTTTATAGTATGATGAGGCTGACAAGTGACCTAGGGTGAGGCTTCTGGAAATTTTGAACATTATGTGATTTCAGTTTCCTTAAATGTGAATCACCACACGCAGCTAGAGGTATCGCCATGAGTGCACAGCTCTGGAGCTTCTGACTAGGACAAGCGCCTTTCACAAATGGTAGAGGTCTACACAGGAAACTTGTTTCTAAATTAAAATAAAAATGTGGACCTTGGAATATTTTAATGTTTGACGGGAAAACTGCAAAAACCACTTCAAAGGGGGATTTCTATCACTGTTCTACTAACGATGGTGTCTCAGGATGAGAGGTAAGTGAAGTCCAAAGTACGGTTCCACACTGCAGAGCCCAATAAGGAATTGTGGCTATGTGGACAGAGGGGCACAAAGTTTTACAAAGTTGGTAGAACGGGAAAAAAGTGGAGGGAATCCCAGGCAAGCTGGGATGGACTGCGGGCATGGGCTGAGGTTCAGATGAGCTTAAGGGATAAGGGGTCCCCAGGTGAACATACACGTGACAGGGGCTGTTAGGATGTAAACCCCAAAACTCATTGCTCTGAGTAAATGTAGAGAATGAGGTAGAGGAGGAGGCTGGGAAAACAGTGGCTGGACCACAAGGCAGGGGAGGGGGCACTGTCAATTCTTTAAACATTGGTCATACAAGTAGAATCTATTTGTCGCTGAATAGCCTTGAGTTCTGTATTGTTACAAGGATGGTAAGTTATTAAAGTAGTTTAACTGACTCCTATGTTAGATAATAGCGAACACTGGGAAATAAAAAGGAAGGAAAAAAGGAAACAACTGAATTGTATTATAATCTCAAAGAATAAAAAATCAAAAACGCATTCTAACTCAGAAAGAAAAAAAAGGCAAGATGAAAAATGCAAGCTAAAACCAAATCAACACCCCTGTTTGCCATCATACTTAAGGAATGCTTGGAGCTACCCTGTGCTGAAATGAAAACACATCCAATTCCATGGCAATGTGACACAAAAAGTTCCATATCACCAGGAACTTCAGCATGACGCAATTTATTACCTACTGCCCAGGACTGAATACATTTAGTCACATAATATAATTATATAAAAACTACTAGTGTACAGTTATATTTAGAGAGTGGGACAAGTGATAAGAAAAGAGAAAGATGCATTTATACAGAAAAATGGGCAAAGAAATTTAACTCATGCTTTCTATAGTCCTTGTAGCCACTATAAGAACTGGGAATTCCTTTAGGTGATGATGGAACATTCTACTCTGTCCTAGCTGGTACAACAAATTCCATATACATGTGGCTTCTAAGTTCTTGAAATGTAGCTACTGAAAATTCGGAAGTGAAAATTTCCACATTTAACTTTAATCAGATATTTAAATTTCATGGCCAGATCACCAGCATTTTTCAAAATAAGGGCTTTGCTGAGACTTGCTGTATCTGTGACCTAAAGCAGCAGGTGGGTGACCTTAAAGCAAGACAGGATGGCTTCCTGCAGAGCCTCACAGGAAACTCTTCAGAGAATCTCTGGGACTCCAGAGACCCTCCCATCCAATGTGCAGCCCAGGCAATCTGGATTTAAGACGTTCTGGAATCCTTTCTTCCTAAGTGTCATTGCAGCTCATTCATGTATAACATTAGGGAAGATGATAAGATGCTTTTCATTCTAATGTACACTGCCCTGATGTACACGTGTGCACGCTCTGCTGTCAAGTGTTGGATCAGCTGCTACTGTCCCTCAACACTAGTAGTTGTTACAGTGTGGTGGATCAAATGTGAGAAAAATCTTATACAACAGTATAATGTCGATATATCAGGAAAAAATTAGATGCAGAGACGCTGTGGGTCAGGGCCAATCAGAAAGAACTGAAACATTAGTTCCAAGAAATAACACTCAGAGTTTATAAGAATCTAATACAGTGTAATTTCTGAGCAGTACACACAACTGCAGAATGACATGGGATTGTCTCTGGCATAGAATAACAAGATGCATTGGTGTCTGGGTGTTCCTAGGCCATGTGTCACATGCTCCTGAAAGGCTGTAGACTGTCTGTTTCTATTACTAAACTATTTCAAGAAAATGAAACTAAGGGGAATTATAAAATTCTAGGAAAGCTCCCAGAATGCAAGCAAAAGGAGTGCTTCCAGGGCCGCCTCCTTTGGATCACTGAAGAGGTGCACTGCATTTTCCCAGAAAGGAAGAGCGAGAGCTAAATGGACCGCCATGCTGGGAGACACGCGCTATCCCTGGAGCCTGGTGCTGACTCACATCAGCGTTTCTGCTGTACTCTGCTGTACTGTTCCATCGGCACACAATGAGGTGCTGTGATGTCTGAGTCACAAGGCTGTGATATCGGGTCATACTGTCTGGAATGACTAAGCTAGTTTGTTCTCCTCAGACAATACAATGACCCCTTAGCTACTGATAGCACTCTTGCTTGGCTTAGGGGAAAAAGTAAACTGAAAGCTATTATTTTAAACATATGTATACCTCAGCTGTTTGTGTAAAGTGTATTTTGAGATAGCATGTCCTAGTATGAACTGTAGTCTCTTCCTTCTTACCACCTGACTGACGTTCCACAGAATCTATTAGATACAATCATAAATCTCCTGAGGGGAATTTTAGGTCACACCACGTTCTAAGTCTTGGTTTCTATAAACATCTTGTTTTCTTAGTGAGAAATAGGGAATAGTTCTGATCCTCTGATTATAATGTGAAATAACTCAATGTTTGTCACTACCTAAGAAACTTAGGCTTATAGTTTCCCGACAATAGCGAAAGTAGATGATGGAGAGGAGAGGCGGAGGTCTGCCCAGCAGCTTGTCATTGTTCAATACCGTCGTTGTGGTAACGCAAAGACTTATCTGTAAACGTTTTTCTCCAAATTAATGCAACAAATTAATCCAATTGCATTCATTCTTCTTTTGGGTCATGTTTGTATCCACGCCATCGAAACCAAACACTACAGCATGTGAACACTAGGGGGCAGCTTTGCTTTGCTCATTCTGCTCCACCAAGCATGTTTGTAGTGGGTTTAGGCGTTTTTGTCTTGATAGAATTAAATGCAGTAGCATTCAGGGAGAGAGTGGCTAGCACAAAGCACTAAGCAGTTGTCTCGTCTCTCTGGCTTCTATGCTGTGACCTCTAGGGAAAAGTGACAAATCCTTAAAGGACAGACTATTCAAATACATGTGCTTTTCAGAGTTACATGCAGTAAAACCTAGACTTTGAACACTTGTTTACTGGGATTTTTGAACTCACTAAATAGTTCTTCTGAGTTCAGGGCAGTCAGGCATGGTCAAGGGTCGGCTGAGGAAACCCCGCTCCAGCTACTCTTACTCTTAAGTGTTCATCCACCCAGAAGGGCTCGCTGTCCTGCTAGACACAGTCCTGCTGGAATTTAAGGGTGAACGGGTCATCACCCTGCTCACAGTTCTCTATGTCTGCTCCCCTCCAAGGGCTTTCTGACTCTGTGCTCCCTTTCCAAGGGACAAGCACAGCAGCACTGACAAACATGGGAGGGAGATGCCCTGAGTTAAAGTCATGTGCAACTTTTTCAAAACCTTTACTTTAAAAACTTAATTAACAATCCCTTTTACCTTTGAAATACCCAATTTATATCAACCCCAGCATTTATACAAAACTATTTTAATTTAAAAAGTGATGCAACAATTACTTATATTTATGGAGTACCATGTAATATTCTGATAATATCTTATAGACTGTTCAAATGAGGCTAAACAAACGATGCCCTTAAATGAGGTGATTCTCTGCAGTGAAGTCGCAGTGAAGCAGTAAAGCCTTCCTCCTGGCCCTTGAGAGATATATTATACGTTATCATTCTTGCTGGACTCTGCAGCTCATTTCTTCCCTTTAACTGCAACTTAGCTTGGGCTCTGGTTTCCTGTAGCCCAGACTCACAAACTACGGCTTACGAGTCCAGGTGGGGCCACGTAACCAAATGTGGGGGGGATTGAGCAACAGTAAAAATTTCTCTGAATATACAGTAACCAAAAAATGAATGCGAAACCGAACATGCAGTGAGTGTCAAGCGCCTCCTGGCAGCGTTCAGGCACGGTGCAGCGTGAGCCTCACTGAAGCCTTGCTTTTGAACAGTCGTGTGCAATTTTCAGAGCATGCGCCCTCACCCTCGCCAGTGCTTAGAAACTGCTCGCTAAATAAATAAACGAACTTTACAGCTTCACTTTTTGTCCTGTCCACATATATATATGAAGATAACCTTCCTGTCGGCATGTATGAAGACAACCTTCCTGTCCACATGTATGAAGATGACCTATAGCTCTATAACAACACTTTAAAAATGCTATGGGCTGCAAGCTCAGGCTGACAGACCACCAATGTGACTTTCACAGCAGCAAACCCTAGTGTGTGAGGCCAAAATACATGTAGACTATTGTCACAGTCTTACTATGACAAAATCAAGAACAGATCTCATTTTGCACCTACTCATTTTGCTAGGAGGTAGGACACACCAAATAGGCAAGCTGATTTCCATTTAATCTGTAACATGGATGTTCTCTACAGGAAAATTAGTATTATGGTTTTGGTAACTACATATAAAAAATAGGTCTCTTACAACTCTCCTCATAAAAACTGCACTTGAAGATGCTTCTGCCTTCTAGAAAATCAGCATATTGAACACTTTGTAAACATCGGTAATAACAGTTGAAAGCATTTATACTGATAGGAGAGCTTAAGACTTTCAGTGCATAATAACACAGTCGAAGAAATACTTACACTCTCACTCTGAAAAGGATTTAAGAAATTTCCCCCCATTTCACCGTCATCCCTTGGGGTGCCCGGCTGGTTACTCAGGCTCATATTATTGGGAGAATTCTGTAAACAAGATTCAAAAAAGAAGTCATTGTTGAAGATCTTCATTTCCCTCCCGCACTGCAATGTTTCAAACACTGAATGCACAGCGGCAATGGCAGTCCCTGTGCTCCGAGGACGAGGCAGATGTGAGCTGACTTGCTTCTTCCTCATCCTCTACCTCACTCTGCCCCAGAACAAGTGTCAATGCTTTCGCAAATGGAAGTTTGAGAACAAGCAAAACCCCAAGTAATCGATGATAACTATTTTCTTACTCCCAGAATCAATGTTTACTCAATTCCTCACCCTCAGTGTATAGTGTTTCTAGAATTCTATAGTTAAAAAAAACAACCAAACAACTAAACAAACAAAACAAAACCCCCGAATTTCCCAGCAGGATGATGATGAAGAGAGCCTACCCATGGATAAGGCATGATACAGGCTAACTCCCTTACTAATTTTACTAATCAAACTTTGAAAGATCACTGCTTTAACAGACATTTCCCTTTAACTCTGTGTGTACATTAGAGATAATACTATTTCAATTATTTTTATGTGAGTCATAAGGAAGAAAGATCATTACTGAGAGAGGTGCCTTAGGATCAGAAAATTCACTTTCAGAGGGAGGAGAGAGGGATCAGCATTCCACTAGAGAAACACCCTACCATTAGTTTAAATGGACAGTTCCTACGGGAGTCCTCAGAGACACAGCAGCTGCTATTAGCAATCAACATGAAGTCGGCTGAGCCTCTGCCCAAGTTCGTTCATCTTATCTTTTCAGTGTACTCTGAACTACTCACAGTATCAGGCCACGACAACAGGAAACACAAATGGCATTAAATCATCTTTATAATGCCATGCAATGGTGATTGAAGGAAGCATTTTAAGCTATAACTTAATCAAGTTTAAAAAATTCAGGAACAAACACTTCGTTATTGTAAATGGAAGAAAGATATTTAGATTGCTTTTGTCCTAAACCACATTGCTTATATTTTAGTTAGTTTTTTTTTTAAAGAAAATTACTTAGAGGATTTTGATTTACTATAGCAAGTCCATCACAAACACAAAGTTTTATGAATGAGCTCCTAAAGGACATGTGCCTGTAAAGTGGAGGCAGGCAGATGAGCTCACGTAAATGCAGCTCCTGTCTTGTCTCACTGCGCCCCCTGCAGGGAAGATCTGAGAGCAAGGATCCTCTGAAGTCCATATGCTAAGGGCTCAGAACCACACTTGCACCGCAGAAAGAGAATTCTACCATTTCTGGTAGTTTTTCCTTCAAAATGCTAGCTACCAAAGAATAAAGAAAGGCAATTACACTTTGAAGTCAATCTGACAACTTCATTCCCTTTAAAATTTTTATTAAATGCATCATTTTAGATTAATTATTAGAGCTGCTAATTAATAAATTGTGTTTTGCAAACAGGAATGATATTGCTGACTGTGGTGGTCTGAATGAGAATGTCTCCCAGAGGCTCATATATTTGGGTACTTGGTCCCCAGCTGGTAGGATGGTTTACAAAGGACAAGGAGGTGTGGCTTTGCTGGAGGAGGAGATGCACCATGCCAGCTACTGCTCCAGTGCAATCCTGTCTGCCACCATGCTCCCGCCATGGCATGGCCATGGATATCTTTGGAACAATGGGCCCCAAATTAAATGCTTTCTTTTAATGCCTTAGTCATGGTAACCACCACAACCACTGAAAAGTAACTAAGACAGATTTAGTTCAGAAAAGTAAAGCAAACTTTGTTCGAGGGCTTTCACTGGATATCTGGTGTAATTCAGGTATGGGTTGTACTTTTCACATATCATTCTTTATTCTAAAAGTTTATCTAACTTCAAGCCTGATTCCTGAATCAAAGTGTTGGTTTTATTTTAATTAATTTGTATTTTTAATTAATATTTTAGTCCTGGCATTTGAATCTATGTGTTTGTATATGCTAGGCAAATGCTCTACCAATTAGCTATACCTACCCCAAGGTATTGATTTGATAATATTTAGCATTAAAAATAACACTGGCTTTTTAAAAACAACACTTCCGTTAACTATTTCTATTTTTCATGCAATCTCTTCATAGAATGGTGGCTCAAACTCATGTTTCTTTAAGGGGGTGGGCTCTACAAGTAAGTCGAAAGGAATTTTATAAGACTACAACATAAATCAATGCTGCATTAGATCTCTGAAACCCATTCCTTCTAGTCACTGGATCATGTTAGAAAAATTTAAAATTATTAGGACAAAATATGTTGCTTCATTTTTCTCTGAAGTATTGTCTGCCAAAGTTGTGAAAATGACATGAGTCATTTAAAGAAACTGAGCTGCACAAAAACCAGTGACAAGATGAAGACTTAGGCAACAGAGCCCGACACCTGAGGCTGTCGAGACAGGCGATGAGTGCAGCTGGCAAGAACTGTGTGACGTCATCTCACTATGGCGTCATCGGTGGAATCGTCACTGGGGCACGATCTCCGTGCAGAAAGGGACTTAGAGTGACCAGAAAGGCACAGTTTTTGAGCACATATTTAGGAAACAGGGAGCATGACAAAGAATCCAGGAAAGGATCATTTTAGCTGTTTTAATTATGCTGATGACCTTTTTATTTCAGTAGATGGGTATGTTGCATACTTCTATAAGATTTAGCTTTAAAATACAATTCAGATTTTACTGATCTCATATTCAAGGGACTCTTATTACATTCCTACTTACCCCTTCTCCAGTTGGAAAGAAATGCTCATTAAACATATAAGAAACATCACACATAGCCAGGCGGTGGTGGTGCATGCCTTTAATCCCAGCACTTGGGAGGATCTCTGTGAGTTTGAGACCAAGTTGGTCCACAAAGTGAGTTCCAGGACAGCCAGGACTGTTACACAGAGAACCTTTTCTCGAAAAACCAACAACAACCAAACCAAACCAAACCAAACCAAACAAAAAATACCCATCACATACACAATTCCCCTAGCTAAATGTTTACCTCTCGAGTTTTGTAGCTTGCGCTTAATTTTTTAGAATGTATTATTATTATGTGTATGTGTATGCATGTGTGCTGTGTGCATGTATGTTGTATGCACATGGGGAGGCATGTGTGTACCTATGTGTGTGTGTGTGTGTGCGCTGTGGTCGTGTATGTGTTGTGGGCATGTTTGCTGTGGGCATTTATGTGTGTACTGTGGGCATGTGTGTGTACTGCGGGCATGTGTGTGTACTCCGGTCATGTGCATGTGTACTGTGCGCATGTGCGTGTGCTGTGGGCATGTGTGTGCTCTGCAGGCATGTGTGTGCTCCGCGGGCATGTGTGTGCTCTGTGGGCATGTGTGTGCACTGTGGGCATGTGTGTGTGCTGTGGGCATGTGTGTGCTCCGCAGGCATGTGTGTGCTCTGCGGGCATGTGTGTGCACTGTGGGCATGTGTGTGCACTGCGGGCATGTGTGTATACTGTGGGCATGTGTATATACTGTGGGCATGTGTGTGTGCGTGTGTGCACTGGCTGTTGGCAGGTGCATTGTGAGCATGTGTGTATGTGTACTGTGGGCATGTGTGTGTGCTGTTGGCAGGTGCATTGTGAGCATGTGTGTATGTGTACTGTGGGCATGTGTGTGTGCTGTGGGCATGTGTGTGTGCTGTGAGCATGTGTGTATGTGTACTGTGGGCATGTGTGTGTACTGTGGGCATGTGTGTGTGCTGTGAGCATGTGTGTGTGTGTACTCTGGGCATGTGTGTGTGCTGTGAGCATGTGTGTGTGCTGTGAGCATGTGTGTGTGTGCACTGTGGGCATGTGTGTGTGCTATGGGTATGGTGTGTGTGCTGTTGGCAGGTGCACTGTATGGGCATTGTGCTGTGGATGTGTGTTACTATGAGTGTGTGTGTTGTGGGCATGTGTGTGGGTATTGTGCTGTGGCAAAGGTCAGACACAATTTCAAGGGGTCACTTCTCATTCCACTTTTACCTGAGTCCTGGGAGGTCAAACTCGGGTTTCCGGACTCACAGTGCAAGTGCCTTTATCTGCTGAGCCATTTTGCTGGCCAGTCTTCAATTTTTATCTTTTAAGCAATTTTTTCAAATCCTCTCTTAATTAGTAAGTTATTGTTTCTAATACCCACAAACACAAGATCCAAACTTTTTAAATTTTTTTCCAGTTTTGTCTGCTCAGTTACATAGAGCTTCTTAGGGGACAGGGATCCTACATTTGTCGTATTTGGGGTTAGAGCCCAGCATGCAGCATGTTGCCTTGGCCCGCTGTTCTTTCTTTTCTTCTTCTTCCTTTTTTTTTTTTTTTTTGGTTTTTTGAGACAGGGTTTCATCTGTAGCTCTGGAGTCTGTCCTGGCATTAGCTCTGTAGCCCAGGCTGGCCTTGAACTCACAGAGATCCACCTGCCTCTGCCTCCTGAGTGCTGGGATTAAAGGCGTGCGCCACCACCACCCAGCCCATTGTTCTTTACTAATGAAAGTATCCCTGTGTGAGGAGAAACCACTTGAGGACAGACAGATGGAGTTTGTTTCCAGAAGTCTTTTTTTTTCTTTCTCACCGATCACATCAATACTTAGCACACAACACAGAGTCAACTAATGCTTAGGTATTAAGCAAGAAAACTAGCAGTTCATTAAACAAGTTACTAGCATTGGACAATATAAAAGTTAGTATTTAATTCATCATTGTAATTCTATTTAAAAATATTAAAAAAGTAATTTATAAGTGATACAGTCCTTGTCCCTATAGAATTTTGTTTATGTTTGTTTGGTATAGAAGGTTATAGTTTATTAATACAAGTTTTAGGAAGACATTCCAAGTTTATGTTCAGAACAATCTCTAAGTACAAGAATACACTCCTCAAATATGACCTTAACATTTCACGGCTAACTAAGGAGAGCTCAGCTAGTCGCTATCAGAGGCAGATCCTCACATCTGAAAGGGCAGCTCCAACATAGACGGCTGTAATACAATCACACAGGGCCTCTTGCTTTGGAAACAGACATTGTGAATACCATTTCTCACAGAGGCAACTTAGTGCCTGTTATAAATAAATATTTTTTCCCGAATACATCTCTGACTGTTTCCAAACACCTTCCCCCAAGTATCCCTAGACCTCGTATGGCAGGTAGACCCCAGGGCAGTGGCAAGGCTGCATTGTATAATGTCTGCAGGTCAGAAATCTTAGTTTAAACTCATTTACAGATCAGTTAATCTTTTTTTTTTTTTTTTTGCGGTGCCAGGAATTTTATATTATTACACAGTATAGCTGTAATGAAAACCACAGCTGTCTGCAGTGAATTTCTCTACTTACTGATCTAAAGCAGACTTCGAGGGGTCATTTCAGTGTTAGCTAATTAAGTTCTCATCTGAAAGATATTTGACTCTCAGAGAACTACTTTAATTTCTTATGACCTAGGAAGTATTTAGATGTTATTTTAAAATATGTAAAGAATTTTACCAAAATATTAATTTTAGATACTCAAATTATTGAAGGATGAAAAATGTAGACACATCAATTTTTCTACATGTATTAATTTCCTTCTAATTATTTTCCTAGCATTTTGAGAACAAGAATGACTGCACACGCCAACACCATCTAACAAAGGCTTGAGAGACTAAGTTAACCTACAAATGTCGTGTTCTTCTACCGTATATAGCCAGCTTCTCACGCATCTACTGCCACAGTGCTGTAGACACTTCCCAGATGCTACAACTCTCCGCAGGACCCGCACCTCAGTCCAGCTCTCCATGTAGCATCAGAACACGGTTACGCTGCTTATCAGATTTTCCTTTCCTAAAGATTATACATATTCATATTTTAATCGCTAAACAATTATGTCTGAACTTCTACTTTCAAATTTTTGTTGAATAACAATATTCATAAATCTCACTTAGTAACCTTAGCGTTCCACGTGCAATTAAACAGAGATGAAAACAGAGAAGCACGTTACTCACCTTGGAAATACTGTCCATATCTCCTGAGCCTGAAGCAAACGTGAAAAGATAACCTTTATTAGGCGAGAGAGCACTTACAAATGGAAACTCCAGAAGGAGTGAGCTACCACGCCAGCACTTAACTGCTTCTATTTCCCATCTCTGGATCCTAACAGCAGGAGTAGAGTCACGGCTGTAGACCCCATGGAGACCACTACAGAGATCATCTACATGTACAGATCTGTATCTTTTAATGAAAATGATGTAAATCTGATAGTTTAAAATGAAATTTCTAAGATATCTAACAATATTCTGAACCATATTTTACAATATTCAAAAGTATTATTAATAAAATTAAAAATAGCACTAGATATACAAAATAGAAACTAAACATATCTTCAAGACATATTAAATTTTAATTTTGACTCTTCAGAGACACAGGCGATGGGATTATATACTAACTAGCAATAATCATAACTGTCACAATATCAGTTTTATTTTGAACTATTTTATTCTCCACAATTAATCTTAGTGTAAAATATAACATTTTAAGCAACATTTACTGAACAGCAAAAATAAAAGCTCAGCATGACTCGCTTGTGATAAAAAGGCACACATTGTGACACATGAAAGCACACATGCTGCACCGTTACATGGGAATGTGCAGACTAATGTTCAGTACAGAAAGTAAGGCGCTAGGTGTCAGCCACTGTGGACGCTGATTCTAGCAGCGCTGTGTGCAAAGCCTTCTAACTATGATAAACCCTCTTTCTGACTCATTCTCCATCTTGACAGATTGAGAGTTTGTTTTTTTTTTTTCTTTCAGAAAGGGTTTCTCTGTGTGTAGCTTTGGTTGTCCTGGAACTCACTCTGTAGACCAGGCTGGACTTGAACTCACAGAGATCCACCTGCTGCTGTCCTGCTGCCTCTCAAATGCTGGCATTAAAGGTGTATGCCACCACTGCCTGGCTGATCGAGAGTATTTTTGCGATACAGTGAAAAATCAAATTCTATAGTAGTACTGTCAAATTGAACACTGTGTGATGATGTGCACGTTTCTTCAAGATGTCCGTTATGGTAGCCAGTAACTGTGTGTGCCTGGTGTGCACCTGGTAAGTGGCAGTGTCCCTGAGGACTTGAATGTTACAGTCTTTCTACTTTTAAGTTAAATAAGTACACAAGACTATTGGCTGCAATAATCAGATACTTCATGTCAACCACAATAGAATAAACCAGAACTTTGAAATGTACAAAAAATAAATATGGGTCCTTAAAAGCACAAAAGTCTATTGATGATGACAAAAAATTTTGGAATCAATTAAAACAGACTTCCAGAGAGTCAAGGGACATAGCTCTGACCCTGAGTATGGGGAATGAAGTCCTAGCTAGGCAGGACAGGACAAGCACGGTTTGTCCAATGTGAGTGAAGGCTCCTTTATAAGCCCTGGAACCATTGTCAGCTCTCGGACCGTCTCACGACCGCAAGCACATTGCGTCTATGCCTTCTAAGCACGACATGGTGTGATAAGAGGTCCAGGCAGCTTTGCTTTGCTTTCCTCTAGGTCTCATCATTGCATTTTATTCCCCGTACTTGGTGTCACCGCTAAGAAAGCGTGTACTGCTCAGCTTTACCCTGAAGGCAGGCGCATGGCATGCTCTCACAGGGAATCACTAATATTATCAGAGTATGGTTATTCAGTTTATTTAAAATGATGCAAACATTAAAATACAAAACAAAATTAAGGAATTATTACAGAAACCTGGTTTCTCTGATATTTGTTCACAGACTGGAGGCAAAAGCACCTGTGGGAAGGACAGAGGAGCCCTCTGGGTTAGGCAGCATGGCACATGCTCAGTGGCACAGTCTCCTATGACCATGAGACACCCATGCTGTCATAGACTGGCATCAATACTTGTGGGCAATCTGGACAGAGCCAACCTCATGCCCCTGATTTTCAAGTGCTCTCCAGTTCACACCCAATAGACTATAAATCACATGACCACTCAAACAAGCATCCATACATGGAAGAGATTTGTAGACCATAATACCCACAGTATGGAACTAATGTTTTATTTTAATTTATTCCATACATCTAATGGAAAAGCCTTACCTAAAGAGCCATTCATGTGATGGGACTCCATTCCTCCTAATCCACCCATGGGGCCATCTGACCCAGGACCCATTGGAAACTGTTTTAAAAAATGAAGAAAGTGATTGTGATCATACGGAAATTCATTTTATTTAGCACTACTTATTAACATTAGAGACTGCCCTGATTTATTTCCAGGTGTAGAAACTTTTCAGGATATTTTCAAGGTTGTGGATTCTTTAATTGTCTGTCCTACCTCTCTCATCTCTAAGTTCTGGATGTTCAGGCTAATCTTCCTTTCTGTCCATTTTTCTTTTTCTCCTGAGACATGTCCAACTGGAATGCATGGACATTCCATGCAAATGAGAAGATCAGCCTTCTCTCCTTGATGGTGATGAAGTCCCTTTCATACCCCAAGGGAGTTCTCAAGAAGCTGCTCAAGGGGATTCAAGTTGGAAGGGAAGAAGTCAAACTTCCGTTATTTGCAGATGATGCAATAGTGTATATAAGTGACCCCCAAAACTCTACCAGGGAACCCCTACAGCTGATAAATACTTTCAGTAATGTGGCAGGATACAAGATCAGCTAAAAAAATCAGTAGCCCTCCAATATACAAATGATAAAGAAGCTGAGAAAGAAATCAGAGAAACATCATCTTTCACAATAGCCACAAATAACATAAAATATCTTGGGGTAACACTAACCAAAGAAGTGAAAGACCTATTTGACAAGAACTTTAAGTCTTTTAAGAAAGAAATTGAAGAAGATACCAGAAAAATGGAAAGATCTCCCATGCTCTTGGATAGGTAGGATCAACATAATATAAATGGCAATCCTACCAAAAGCAATCTATAGATTCAATGCAATCCCCCATCAAAATCCCAACACAATTCTTTACAGACCTTGAAAGAACAATCATCAACTTCACATGGAAAAACAAAAAACCCAGGATAGACAAAACAATCCTGTACAATAAAGGAACTTCCGGAGGCATCACCATCCCTGACATCAAGCTCTATTACAGAGCCACAGTAATGAAAACAGCCTGGTACTGGCATAAAAACAGAGAAGTTGACCAATAGAATCAAATCGAAGACCCGGATATTAATCCACACATCTATGAACACCTGATTTTTGACAAAGAAGCTAAAATTATTCAATGGAAAAAAGAAAGCATCTTCAACAAATGGTGCTGGCATAACTGGATGTCAACAAGCAGAAGAAAGAAAATAGATCCATATCTATCCCCATGTACAAAATTCAAATCCAAATTAACTAAAGACCTCAATATAAATCTGACCACACTGAACCTGATAGGAGAGAAAGTGGGAAGTAGTCTTTAATGCATGGGCACAGGAGACCACTTCCTAAATATAACCCCATAGTACAGACAGTAAGAGCAATAATAAATAAAGGGAACCTCCTGAAACTGAGAAGTTTCTGCAAAGCAAAGGAAATCTGGTTCTAAAGACATTCCCAGGAATCCACAAGGATGACCCCAGCTAAGACCCTAAGCAATAGAGGAAAGGGTGCCCGAACTTGCCTTGCCCTGTAGTCAGACTGATGGATATTTTAAATATTACTATAGAACCTTCACCCTAGAACTGATGGAAACAGAGGCAGAGACCCATATCAGAGCAATGGACTGAGCTCCCAAAGTCCAGTTCAAGAGTGTGAGGAGTGAGAATATGAGCAAAGAGGTCAAAACCATGATGGGTACACCCATTAAAACAGTCTACCTAAGCTAATGGAAGCTCACCAACTCCAGCCAGACTGGGAAGGAACAAGCATAGGATCAAATTAGTTCCTCTGAATGTGGTTGCCAGTTATCTGGTTGGGGCAGACTGCGGGGCCACTGGCAGTGGCACCAGGATTTATCCCTACTGCATGTACTGGCTTTCTGGGAACCTATTCTCTTTGGAGGGATACCTTGCTCAGCCTAGATATATATAGTGGGGAGGGCCTTGAACCTTCCCCAAAGCAATGTGCCTTACCCTCTCTGAGGAGTGGATGGGAGTGGGGTGGGAGGTATGTGGAGAGAATGGGAGGAGGAGAGGGAGTGGGAACTGGGATTGGTGCTATTGGCTCATTATGTTGACTCATGATGCCAGCATCAACACTGTTTTAGTAGGTGAGAGGTCACTGAGTGGGGACAGAGAAGGACTTCCTCCTGCAGGTTAAACAACTCAGCTACTTAGGATGCACTGCTAACTGTTCTTAGTCACCTGTGCTGTGCCAGCTTACTTCAGACTGCAGCAGCTTGGCTCACGTTTGTAAAGCATCAGGATTGCTTCTTTTCAAGTAAAATCTTAGCAGTAGCTGTGAACGACATGCTCGGGTAGAGCCGTGAGGGGAGTTCATGGTCAGTGCCCTTTCACCTCCTCCTCACTCCTCTAGAATGCTTCTGTGCCAGCTGAAGGCAGGCATGGTCATCTTATGCTTAAAGGTAAGTACCTACTGAAGGCAGCATCTTCTTCTAAATGTTCCCAAGCTCAACTCATGCTGCAATCCACACGGACTGAGCATTGACTACAGTGTCTGTGGTCAGAGTGCTGAATCACTCCAGCCTTCAGGACCAGAGCAGATTAAACAAGACAGGAAGGGGAGGGCACAGGAAAAAGCAAAGGAAGGAAAGAAGACAGGCAGGCAGGCTGGGTGGCTTGGGGGAAACTATTCAGACAGCCTAAATGCCACCAGCGCACACACCTTCCCAGGAGGACAAGGTTGCTGCTAAAAACACACCGACAGGTAGGGAGGAAAGATGGTCAAGGCACTTGCCACCCAAAACCTGAGCTCAATCCACAGAATTCACAGAGTAGATGCAGAGAAAGCTGTACTTCTAGTTGTCCTCTGACCGCCACGTGTGCCATAGCACACTTAACCAGCACAAGTGCACACATGCACACAGTAAGGGAACGCAATGAAATAAAAGCACGATTGGTCTTTTAGACAAGAACTTGCAATGCATGCACACAACTGGAAAGTCAGAGAGTGACTGGATGGAATATTCTTACTCGGCTTTTAACAAAAGCACAGTTAAGAGCTGTGCTGGGAAGTTAGAATGGAAGCCCAAGAGCCTGTGATGTGCTGCACGCTACTCTTCCCTGCCTCTGCAACTTTAAGAGGTACTTAATGCTTTAGAAAACTCCAAGACTACAGGCATGTAGGTTTTAATTATTTTGATATGCAATAAATGTATTTTCTGACTTTTTTCAATTTTAGCTACCCTATGTACTTACATATAAGCATAACATATTTATATCTATATCTAAATTTATTTGGAATATTACTATATTATAACCCAAATTTAAAATCCATACTTACATTAGGTCTGTTAGGCCCAGGAGGTACTGCGTTCATTAAAGTATACATATTGTCTCCAGAATTTGTTGAATCTGAAACAAAACAGTACTTAATTAATATTTCTACTAAAGCTGTCACAAAACAACCAAAAATGTTCTTGGCATTCACAGAACTTGACAGCTAGACACACAGCAGACATACTAATTACCAATGCTTGGAAACATTTCCTGGCATTCACTTTCTGACCCAAACTGTACTGTTCTAAAGTCATAAGTCAGAAACATGAAGAGAGGTGTAAACACCTCAGTAATTCAGGTCAATTGAACATTAAGAATTCCAAAAAATTACAGTATATTTGACTCCATAAGCAATGACATATATACATATCAGACAATTTTAAAATTTCAAGTTAAGTAGCTTTTCAATTTTCAGAATTTTCTTAGAATTCCAAAGGGAAAAAATTGAATTTTAGGATGAAACTGGTAGAATATACTGATTTAATTTCAAACATGAGATTACATCAAGACTAGTAAAAGAAACCATCTTGCTTGAAGAAAAAGCCAGATAACTCTATCAACTTGTTTTTCCTTTCCAGAGATGGTCTTGTCTTTTGGCTGTGTCTGGCCTTGAATTCACAGCAATCCTCATATCTCAGTTTCCCAAATACCACCCATGGCTTTCAGCAACTTTTTGATGACTTCTTCAGTTCTTTTATTAAAATAACTGCAATATATACTCTATAAGTGTACGTAAGATTCTACACTACTCTAGAACTTATACTTCATTCATACTAGCTAATTCTAATTAAATTTCCACACATATTTTATGAAGTAAAACCCAGAGTGAAAGTCAATTATTTTACATTGAGAAAATTAGTTATAAAAGTTTTTTATTTTCTTAAAATTACCAAGTTTACTTACATGTATTATAATAGATCTTTATTTTGAAAAGGATTGTTTGAAAAAATGAGTTTTGTATTGACTCAAGAGAGAGAGTAAAATAACATGCTTTCTTATGGTAATGACCACAGAGAGATATAATTACTTCTGCCATGTGTGTGGCTACTTACTAGACATTAATTAGCCTGTGATTTTCATGTGTAGCATTTAGAGCAAGCACAGTATTATTCATTGGTCATTTATCATAGTGATATATAAATCTCAGCACTAGATTTTACTTTTTTTTTTGAGACAGGTCTCACTGTGTATCCGTGGTTGTCCTTGAACTCATTATGTAGACCAGGCTGGCCTTGAACTCAAGAGAGGTCCACCTGCCTCTGTCTCCCAAGTGCTGGGATTAAAGGTGTGTGCCACTAAGAGCAGCTAGATTACTTCTAAATAAATACCTCATAATAGTGAATAAACCAGAATGCATCCCCTCAGGCTGACCTTTGTTTTTGAATAGTAAGTGAGATCCCAACCTATTTTTGCAGCTATAATCTTTTCATGTCCTCATCTATGAATACTTCTGTCACTTAAGGTCACTTACTCCTTCCTGTCTACCACCAGCCTTGCCCATCTTCTATTTTCATTCTTTCTCCTGCCTAGCATCTTCTCACCAGCCCCACCTACAGGTGTTCTAGTCACTATCCAAGGCCCATTTCAAATGCTGTTTCTAGTGTAAGTTTCCCTGAGGTTTCTGAGTGTATGCATGCTCCCCAACCAATGCAGCGAGCCTTGTATCTCTCTTCTGCTCATCCTGGCTATCAAGAGTTCATCAGAGGGAAATGGGCTATATTTTACTTAGCTGTGTGCCTCGGACAACAAATTATATTTATTGCATTTAATTTGCATAGAGAGTCTATATTTCAGAAAATTTTGGATTTGTTTTTAAATATATGAAAACTTTAAATAAGTTTTACCTTTACTTTTGGTGAAAGAAAAATAGATTACATATTTTAAATATGCAAGAGATGAATTTATCATTTTTAAGACTAATTGAAAAGATAATTTCATCCAAATGAGAGAAAATCATCAAAAGGAATAAGGATGGCTTTCTGGGAAATGCCTGACTCTTTTGATTCATGGAAGAGCCTTACACTTAAGTGCATCTATGGGCATGGGTCTTTTGGGCTGAGGACACAGGACCATTATTAAAGGAGGTCTTTACAAAAGTATGTGAGCAAGGCCAGCAAGGCACACTGAAGATGTCAGTAGATTACTCATATTCCTTGCTATGCTTAGTGTTGCTTGAAGATAGGTTCTAGTCAATAGTGAAAAGAGAAAAATCATAGACCATCTTCATAAACTACACATTAGCTTCACAGTATGAGAATGAAATGCACAGGAGGCAATTAGTTCACAAATTTATCTTTGATGGGTGTGGACACTTTGAAGATAGAGATAATGATAATTTTATGGAAAGAGAGAAATAGTAAATTTAAGGTAACATTTCATATTACCAAATTTGGTTTTAAATAATGTATACAAAATAAAAATTATTTGCCAGCATTATTAGTAATAATGAATTTTAAACTCCTGTATATCTTAGAACTAAATCTAAATATATTTGACTTCAAAGTGAACCATACTAAAATTATTTTTAATTATAAACATTTCAAATCTAATTTATTGCCAAGAAACACTGAAAACCTTAGCTTATTTCTCTGCTTTTACAATTTCTGGGACACATACATACATACATACATACATACATACATACATACATACATACATACATACATGTCTATACAAAATTGTGGGTCAGGAGAGGTGAGTCTACTGTTAAAAGCACATACCACTCCTGCAGAGGACCTGAGCTCAGTTCCCAGCACAAATATCAAAGGGGCTCCCAATCGTCTGCAATTCCATCACCAGGAGATCTGGAATCAATTCCTAAGAACCATCTGATAGCCCTTGATTCATGTTCCATAACTTGATGGATCTTTGATAATTTAAATTCCAATCACTAGTCTCCAAATATGTTTAATACTCTGTTAAAGTCTCAAGAAAGAAAAGGTTAATTCTACTTGAAATAATTATGTTGAATTGTTATGGAAATACTGAAGTATATCTTATTTTAGAAGATTAAAAAATTTTTTTCAGCAGTAGCTAGTAAACTTATTAAATAATAAATTCCTATAGACATGTAGGGTAAACAATATTATACGCACATTCATACTCAGTAAGCTGGTAGATATGGGGGTGGGAGGTCAGTTTGCCATTCTAACCTAATGGGTCTATGTCTTTAGTGTTTTACTCCTGGATATTTTCTGAGTTGGGGGCTATCGACTCTTCTCAATTTTAAGGGATTTGTAAGTTAAGTTACCTACAATTCATATAAATCAACACATTGCTCATACAGTCTAAATCTATAATCCACACAAGAGGAATTTTCTAAATCTTTAAGGACTGAAGTTATCTAAGATCTTGACTTCTTCTTGCCTGCTTCCTCTACAGTCTTTAAACATGTTGAGACAATGAAAATTCCTAAGTTGATTTAAAATAAAATTTCTATCTTCTGTGGTTTTATCTTAGGAGTCAAATGTCCATGTATCTAGTTGGAATCACCATACCTGCTGGACTAGGCATGATGGGCGTTCCTGGTGGTCCTCCGCCTCCTGGAGGACCCTAAATAATTACACAAGATTTCAGAAAAAATAAAGCATTTCATTAAACAATGTAAGAAAAAGTAGAAAAAGGTTATACTTATTTCTATAATAATCCAATTTTAAAATACAAAGCAAATATATTTCCTCTGTAATTTATTTTCTTTGATTCACAATCAACTCAATACTATGCAAAACATAATTTAGCTTAACTATGTTGAGACTGTTTTGACAAGTTTCCAAAAACAATAAGCCCGTAACACTGGTTTATTATTCATGACTTAATCACATCACCTATAATGAGGTTAAGAAGAAACTACTTAATAGGGCCTTTACAAATCAACAAAGTAGGAATAATTCACGTGTACTTTAATTGTTTGCTGTAATTTTCTGACATTCTGTGTCACTGGCTTTTACTAAACTACAAAGACATTCATGGAGTCTCGAAGAGACTCTCATTTAGAGGTCCGCACTCCAGACTCACTAATGCTGTTTCTTTTCTCTGTCGGCTTCAGCTGCGACACAGAGCTCACTACACTAGCTATCGCTTTAGTGAGAAACGAGACACGGTCCTCACTGAGGCTGCGGCTACAGAGCCTGCAGCTCCACAACCCCTGACGAGGCAGGAGTGAGTCTGCCCTTAATTCTGACAACTAAACCTACAGGCTAGGCAACGAGCTTTAGAATTCTTTAGGTACCCTATGTATAATGGTCAAATTAACTTAAATCTTTATTCTGCGTGTGTACATACTGTCTACCAGTTACTTCAAATAACATCTGCATTTCCCACTAAGTAAACAACTAAAATTTCTTTTAAAATAAATGTATATAATCTCATAAACAACTTATCAAGCCTATTACGTGACTTTAAGAAAGAGAATTATTCTAATTCACTTATTTTGTTTCATAGATCTTGTGTCAAGAATTGGCCGTCTTTGGCTGGAAGGGCTCAGAGGAACCCTGAGCACTAAGACCCAGGTCCAGGAGCAGCATGCAGTGGTTAAGATGCTCATTGATCTTCTTGTGTACCTGTATCTACTGCGTTGTAGTTGCCCATAACCTCTGAAAATTACTTTAGAAAAGGTTTCCTATTTTACCATTTTATACTTGCTTTTGTGTTAACATTTTCTCCTAAATTTTACAAAAAATTATCACTTTTGGAGGTCTTCGGATGAACAAGGATCATTAAAGAGTGAAGCCAAAGGGTTATTTGTGACTTTAAGAGAGGTGGTCCAAAACTTGAAAGTTTTGGCTTTAGGTCTACAAAAATACTGAGAAATGTTAATATGTATTAGATTGTAACAATGAAATAGGTATTTTCAGTTTCTAGTAATAGAAAAAACCTAAAAGATCCTTCCAAATTATTACTGCAATCTGATCCACTTTGTGGTTGGGATAAAACTTCATGTTTTCTTAGCCTTTCTGTGTAGTGAGCAGGCAGGGGAGAGGGTGTGTACATTATTCTTATGGAGAACTGTGAATTCAAGCATAACATTATATAACTGGGATGGCTCTCCTCATGACTGGATAGAGAGTATTGTAGTGGCTCCCAGAAACATATGCCAAAGTAAAACAGAGTACTCAAGGCAATTCTAGCCAGACTGATAACTGTTTCACTAATGAACATCAACATATGTATTGAGGTTGGCAGATGAAACAACCCAAGATGTTCACTTCTTGGTCAATACACAGGGGCTCCTCTGAACATCTGGGCAACAGTTTCATTGCTCAAATAAAATGTAACATCAGTTCTTACGAGCAAACAAACCCAAATGTACTTACTACATAATTTCCAGGAGATGCTGAAGAGTACGGTATCTGAAACATGAGCAGGGCAGAAACAAATATTTTGATTCATGTGACTGAATGAGATTGAATTAAATAAATCAGCTTTTTAAAAAATCAAGTTTAAAATGCATTTCAAAGTATAATAAAACATAGAGGAATTTATATCTGTCTAAGTGCCAAAAAATCCAAGCAATTATACCATTATATTGAACTCACAAGAAAATATAGATTTTAGTCAAGAGGAATTCAAAATTATAGTTTCAAATTATATTGGCTTAGGTGAGTTGTATCCACTGTGTGGTACTAATGAGATAGTCTACAAATAGAAAGATGTATACTTGTACAGCTAAGACCAGGAAACCAGAATATTTCAGATTAGTAGCCTGTACATATAAAACTTCTAGTCTATGTACACTTTAAAAGACATTTGCTGCTACTTTCATGCAGTGCATGTCATTTCTCACACTTCCTGCCTAGTTAATATTAAAACAATGCAATAAATGCAAAGGAATTGGCTGATAATCTGTGAGGACCAGATCCAAACAGTGAATGTGCTTTGTCTTCAGATGAAGCTCTCCCGGAAGAGGCCATTTTCCAGGCAGGAGAAGGTACTAATTCACAAGGCGCTGATGAAGGAAGTGAACAATAAAAACATACTTTAAAATAAACACCTAAGTGTAGGTGTTAATGGGAAAGTTAAACATTTTCTTTTTCAACAAGCCCACTAGCTCACTTGCATGATACAGCTCATATGCTTTATTCTGAGAAAAGACAATAATTTGTCTCCCTGGAATGAGCTAGTCAGGGCCAGAATAAGGCCTGAGTGGTGAAAACGTTGATTCCTTTCTCTGATGGCCCCTAACCCTGCCCTAACAACACAGTAATATGAAGCCACAAATAAGGAACTCCATAAACTACAATTTCCCCTTTAGAATACTTGATGATTTTTTTAGAACTATTTAACAGTAAGCTATTTGAAAAGGCTTTCTCCTCACTGTTTGGTGTCCTTATTTTGTGTGAGCACAGAGCACATAGCGCCAAAGCCTCCACTCTGGTGTGTTTGTGGGGTTGACTGAGCCCACAGCTGCTGTAGTACTCAGGTACTAGTATTACTTCCCCCGGGTACTAGGGTCTCTCACAGCACTGACCCTGGCCTCCATTCAGAAAATTCATGACCTTGCTTTCTTATGCCTTTTTTAGTTCATGATCTACCATCCAGACTTCTTAATACATTGCTTTAAATACAGATGCAAATGCCTCTCTGAATTGTCAGCATTCTACTGGTTCCTAGAACACATCTCACCTCTCTGTCTTCAGCACTGGGTCAGTGTTTTCTTACTCTGATATTATCTAGCACAATAATCTAACCATCTTTTATCATCTTTATAATACATTCCTGAACTTTGTAACATACTGCATTTTCTCTTTCCTTTCTGAGAGTTCAGCACCTCTTTGCCAACATCTGGGCAACTCCTTTGCCTGACATCTCCCTTACACTCGTGCTTACAAAACTTACCCCGCATTCCTCTTGGATTTCTTTTTATTACACTTTCATGCTTTCTTAGTCAATTAATCTTGGTTCGTTTACAACTAAACTAGCTCTGTATTCTCCTATACTCTGTAGTTTGTCAAGTATCTTAAATTTATTCTTCCAAAGCCTACCAAACTGGTTCCTACTTCTTTGATCATCTGCTAGTTAGCTTCTCTATTTTACAAGAGATCTCCTGGAGGAAAACACAAAGTAAGGATGAGAAAATCACAAATACAACCACACTCTGTGACATACTAGTTACATCTTCTATGCTCTGCCCTAACAACCGTCACATTTTCTGGTTCAGCCTTTGCAGAAGCCCTGACATGTAAGTAATGAGTACGCAAACCTTTAGGAGGAAAAAAAATTCTTGTTATAAATATTTCCATTTGCCAGATTTCAGTTACCAGAGGGGTCCAGCATACAGCTCATGAAATTTCTGAATGAAAAATAAATTCTGAAATTTGGACTTCTTTTTCACTCTGTGAGCTGGCCTTCAGAGCCATTACGTCATCCTGAGTAGATAGTTTGCCCTCCTGCCATACATTAAACTATTATTTTCAATTCAGCATGACATTGTTTACAGATTTAAAATTACAATTATTATGCTAGAGAGAAAAAGAAAAGAGTCTTCTGTTAGTTTTCAAGGACAGCACCTCCAACTAGGTCTTGACAATCCTTTCACATGGTGAAACAGAACTATCACTTTTAAATACTTTACCAATTCTTATCTCACCTAGCTGTTAAATTTACTTCCATCTTTGTCCGGACAAGCTCTTTTATTTTAGTTTATATAAACTATTTCTATAATATATTCAGTTGTCTGATTATAATTCAGCCTTTGGGCTCCTACCCCTGGCACATAACTGAATCTGTACTCTTGATATCCCAGGATGGGATAACATAGCATGAAAGACATATACTACACTGAAAGAGATATCCCAGGATGGGATAACATAGCATGAAAGACATATACTACACTGAAAAAGATATCCCAGGATGGGATAACATAGCATGAAAGACATATACTACACTGAAAGAGACAAAGACATTGAGTGAGCAGAGTGGGTTTGTTTCTGGGCTGGAAATCTGGGATGTACAGAAAGAAGGCATGGAAAACAAGAATGATGAGAAGACCTGAAGGAAGGAAAAGAAATGTAAGACTGCACAGTACATTCAGGGATGTTATACAACTGTTTAATGGCTGCTACACTGTAGGATATGGGTTGTATGGTAAATGAAAAGACCACATGCTTGGACCATGAATGAATGCATGCAATAGAAAGTAAAAGGTTTTACAGACATGAAAATTTTCAGTCAAAAGATGGCAAAGGGGGTTGTGGGGAATGCTGACCACAATACACAGAATTGGAGAACTGAGAATCATTTCATAAATTATTTGGAAGGACATAATGATAAATGGTGTCATAATTCTAGCTCCAGAGAATCCAATGTACTCTCATGAACTCTATAGGCAATTGTATGCATGGGGTACTCTTACATACAGTCAGGAACACACACACGTATGCATGTGTGCACACAAAAAATATAATAAATATTTTAAAACATGTTAAAATGAAGGCACAGTTGATAAGTAAGATCACAGAGCCAAAGGGTCACAATCATCTAGCTACAGAAAGTTGATTAAGAAAATTAAGGGTCAAATATGTTGCATGGCTAAGCTGGAAGGGAATTCTGTATCTTAATAATTAATAATAATTGTTGGTGGTATGAATAAGGGCTATAGATCTAACTGCTGCATTTAAAATGATTGCTCATATTCCATTTACACCTTTCTCCAGTAGGGAAGCCTACACTGATCTTATAAGTACTGGTAAGCTAGAGTTAGGGAGGGCAATGTCATGCACTGTGCCAGGGGAAAATAGGAATCAGTTTTTAGTGTTTTTAATTAAAAAATGTATTTACCTTATGGCTAAATATTTTCCTTAAAGGGTTTCCCTCCATTTGCTTTTTCATGTCAATTTGTGAACTGGTTAATATAATGCCACACTAAACATTTTAAAATATCCATTCAGTGACCAACACAGTGGGGAAAGAAAAGGTTCAGATAAGAATCACCAATAGATGCCAAAACTGGCTGCTGAGGATGTGAAAGAAAAAGAACATTTACCTCAGTTTCAAATATGGTTCTACATGGGTATTTATAGAGAAAAACAGTAATTTTCGTGTAACAGACACTGCACAGAGGCAGCTTAGACAAACAATCCAAATTAAGATGACCAGAGGCAAGACAGGCCCACAGGAGCCTCCTGCAATGGTGTTCTGAGGAAAACACAAAGCTCCTCCCGCCAATCCTGGCAGGTGTCAGCAAAACCAAGCTAGGGGCATTCTAAACAACTGCTCCACAGCCAGCACAGCTGTGGTTGGCAGAGACAAACGCCAGCTGAGAGAGCTGTTCCGGAGGAAAAGCAACAGGTACAGGGCCGAAGAGTGGCATAAAGATACTATTTAGACAACTGGGAAAATTCCAGTAAGATCTGTAGATTAAACCAGCACCAGTCAGGGTCAGGGCTATGACCCTCATACGGTTTGGCAGGAGCATTTTCAGGAGATCCATGAAATAGCTGGCATGAACCTCAGGAGACTTACACAGAGCAGGGATGACTGCTCAGAGTGATCGTGAAGCAAAGGGGGGTACATCAGCACACGGCGCATGAGAAGGCCTGGGCCTTCTCCCAGGCCATCCGCATGTCTGACGTGGCTTCAAAATTATTATAAAAAGATAAAAAAACATAAAGCCCATTTTAATATGCTGAGCAGGCAGACACATACCAGCGACATCAGCTGAAAGGCTCTGTCATAGGAAATATGTACAGAGAGTCAATCAAAATAACCCAGATGAGTCATCACTCCACAGCAATCAATTGCGTTTGGGGAGCGAAGGCTCACCATTGCCTCGTTCACTGTTTCACACAAGTCCCTCTCTTCTAGAAGGCCGCCCACTGTCTGCAGTTTCTCCTTTTGCTCTTCACTCTCTAAGAGGCGTATTGTTCCTCTGTAAGCTTAGGAAGATGACTTCCTGCCCTTTCTGGGGAACCGCACATGCACCCCACTGCTTACCTGGTGCACATCTGCACATCCTTTGAGTTAGAGGACATATCTCTGTATATGGCACACATGAACAGAAAGGACTACCTTCAGTTTTTGCTTGCCTAAATTGAACTGGTCAAATGTCCACTCCAGATTGGCCATGGAGCAGTTTATTGTACCCATTTCCAGTCCAGTTCCTAGTATTTCTTGGGGTCTAGGATGATCTGGAGCCACTGATCTGACTAGTATACCAATGCTCAGATGAATCCTGAAGCTATGGGGTCCTCATAACTGAAATTCAGCAGAATATGGAATTTTTGTCTCATCTCTGCCTCTATTAAATTTACATTACTTGGAAAATATACTACCAGGTACTACACAGCTATTTCCCTATTACCTCCCCCAAATGCCATGCATAGTCCTCAGTGGCTCTCAGCTATACTCTCAGGTGTATATAAAAGGTGCTGATGGACTAGCCAGGCAGTGGTGGCGCATGCCTTTAATCCCAGCACTTGGGAGGCAGAGGCAGGCAGATCTCTCTGTCCATTTGAAGCCAGCCTGGTCTACAAAGTGAGTGCCAGGACAGGCTCCAAAGCTACACCGAGAAACCCTGTTTTGGAAAATGAAGGGGAAAAAAGGTGCGGATGAACATGGAGCATGACGTGTTCTCTGCAGAGATGGCTGTGTGGACACTAAGCTTAGGTGCAGCGCAGGCTTCACTTTGCTATCTAGTTTCATCAATCACGGAGGGAACAGAGATTCCTTCTAGACTCTGGAACTAGGAAGACTGTCAAAGATCTCCATGTTACCTAGAAACATTTTAATAGGTATCTTATTAGGAAAAATAGCAAAGTATTTGGACTGCATGTCAGATGCCATTTCAAAGTGAAACCCCAAATAAACAAATTAAGTAAAAGAGCAAGAAGCAAAGAAAAGGAAACGTCTCCTAAGGCATAGTGGCAACTGAAAGCCCTGGGAAGGAGTTATTCACATTATAATGTAATCTGGCAAAATAATATTTTACAGAGATTTTCTCAATAGTTCACTGAACGCCCAAGTAGAAGCCAACATCTTTCTCTTTACCTGAAACAATCAGTAAATGTCATGACTACTAAAGCCAAAAGAAAATAAGAAAATAAAAAATTAATGTTTTCTCTAAAACATGAATGATTTAATTGACTTGGAGGAAATTTGGCTTTTGTTTTAGAACAGCATTGGGTCTATGCTTATTTTTCCCATACCTCATATATCTTATTTTTTACTTCTTTGAAGTTTTAAATTAATCTTAACTATTAGTTATGTTTCAGACTTATTTAGCATTTGGGCAATTACCAGTGACTGGAAGCACCTGCACACAACCAGCAAGCTACATCCTTTCTCAGTTAGTGCTCACGGACTTCATTCATGGAGCTCAGTCGGCTTGGCGGACCTTACTTTGGGTGTCTGTGTACAATCTCTCGTGTAGTGAGAAAAAACAGGCTTCTCTCACGTAGTGGAATGCTTATGATTTCAAAGAGGAAGACACCATCTCCAGGATCATAAAACTAAAATCATTCAGTTTAAAACCTGATAGCTTAATTTTCAACCTGTGCACATATCTCTGTGACCTCATTTAAAGAAAGAAATGCATTAAGCTATTGCCACAAAAATATAAGAAAGATTCCCAGGGTGTCAGATACATAGATGTGCAGGGATGGCAATTTAGTTAATAGGCACTAGGCAAATGTGCACCTGGTAGGTATGATAAACACAGCACACAATCATAGCAATTCAGTTTTCTCTAATTGAGACTCATCTGGCAACTTAATGATCTTGTAGTTACGCTAGAAGCTCAAACCTTATGAACTGTGTGGGTCACTATACACATATTGCATTACTCACTGTTTCTAGCTTTCGAAATCTGTTAACTGGCACAAACACCTGTTTACAGAATATAAACAAAACTACTTTTCGAGCACCTTCTTTAAAAGCTTAATACAGCTATGCTCAGCTCTTGTGGAGCTCTCAAAAGCAAACAGTCTTTTCACTGCTAAATGTTACAAAAAGCAAAATATGTATACTCACTGAGTTGGCATTTGTCGGGTTTGGCCAAGGTCTACCACCACCTGGACCCCTACAAAATGATATGACAGATTAAATTTCAACATGTGCCTAAATGGTTTCATAGTAAATAAAGAACACGGCACAAAACATTCATGTCTGTAACTCAGTTACCGTGAGTGGTTCTAGTAAGCACCCAAATCACTTTTTAGTCATTTTAATAGTTTTCTCTTTAACGGAAAAATTATTTCATGAAACAGTTTCATGTATATTTAAATACTATTTATTTTCATAGACAAGAAATGGAAGTTGCCCATAGCAGTCTATATATGCTCCTAAATGATTTTTACCAGTCTCAGAGTAAAAGGGATCAAATACAGATAAATATAATACAATACATCAGTATGAGTAACCTGAGTACCATTCAAAATGAAATTATTTATAAAACATCTACCTTAATGATTACTGCCAAATTACAAATAATAACTATCTAAACTTGCCTCCTTAAAAATTATATTAAGAACAGATTACATATCAGCGTGCCATCTAGTGCTAATGGAGACTTGGTAAATTATATTAAGAACAGATTATATATCAGCGTGCCATCTAGTGCTAATGGAGACTTGGTCACCACTGGAAAGCAGAGTCTGGGGTTAGTCTCACTGTCAATATCAGTATAATGTGAGGCTGCCACTGAGTTACCAGGCATCAGTACTGCTGTTTACCACAAAAGAATGCAGCCTTTAAATGGGCATGTGAATTACAGCTCTACAGATATAAAAATTCATATTTTCATAATTTTAGTTGAAGGTTGTCGAGCGAACAAGTCTTGAAATGAAAGGAGATAATCTATACCAACTTCATTTTAGAATTCAGGAGAATGTTTTATATTTCTTATCCTATAAACAAAATTAATGCCCGGTTAATTAAAATCAAAGTCATATACTTGGGCTATGGTTTTAAGTACATTTGAATAAATACCGTTTTATGAAAATCAGACTATTTTCTTTTATTAGCTATTGAAAATTCTGTTCTTAATAAGGCAGTGAAATTTTTTAATTTAAAAAAGTCCTTTGAGTCTATGAATGTTAAATCTAAAGTAATCAACATTAAATAAAGACACTGTCCTAGTTACCTACTATATTAGCTATGTCTGCTAGGAATCTTTACAACCACTTTAGTTTTAGCTTGGTATCCCTAGGGCATCAACCCTCCTCAGGCTAGGTTCTAATTGCCCTGAGGAGACATTGATAAGGATGACAATGGCAATGAGAATTTCACAACTGATTACTTAACACTTTTCAAAGATTATTTTACATATAGGACATAAAATGATGCGAAACAGGATGGACTCTCATCAAGGGAAGCATCTGAGTGGAAAGAGCAGCCAGGCTGTCTGATGCTAAATACAGTGCATCTGTCTTGAAACAACCTAATAAACAGTCAGATCATGGGAAAGTTAAATACTATGATGATATATAGTTAGTAATCAAAACTCTGAATATGATCCATTAAGAACTATATGAATGGGTCAGCATGCTGCCCAGCCTCCTAGCCTGAGCTCTGTCCCCAGGACCCAATGGGGAAGATGAAAACAGCTTCCTCAAAGTTGTCCTCCACCCTCCACAGACATGCTTTGGCATGTGCTTCCTCAAAGTTGTCCTCCACCCTCCACAGACATGCTATGGCATGTGCTTCCTCAAAGTTGTCCTCCACACTCCACAGACATGCTATGGCATGTGCATCCTTGAAGTTGTCCTCCACCCTCCACACACATGCTATGGCATGTGCTTCCCTGATACAAAGTCACTGTGATTTCTTTTAAAGAACGGTATGAATAAGATATATGAAATAAAACATTCAACTTAAAATTTATCTACTATTAAATTAGAAGCTAGATTAAAAGTCAGAAATTTTATTTGAATAACAAATTCAATGTTAAATTTATTATAAGTAACATTGTTTCTATTGTTTATACTAATCTAATTGCAGAATTCTGTATTTCATATTAACTTCATTTTAACATTATAGGAAATTACATATAACTCATATAAACCCACTAACAAATTTTCACAAATAGTGCCGAATCCACCGCCTAGTGGTTTTAAAGAACAATTAAGTTAGTTCACTAATGTCCACTTCTGCTGGAGCCAGTAGGATTATCCAGAAGCCGACCTAACAATTGCTTCACAAGCATTACTTTGAATAAACATTATGAGATGAGCCTTGTTTAGAAGCAAAGAAAAGAAAAAATGTGAAAGATGTACATATTTTTGATAAGCATCTATTATGATGGACTACCAAGGAGATAATTCTCCTGTGGAATTCACTCATTTAAATAACCCATTGAGCAGTCCTTCAGGAAGCCCCTCCTTTCTATAAATGGCTACCGGCTGCAGGCTGCAGGGGCAGTGCTCAGGACAGGGCCTGAAGCCCGTGGAAACTTGCTACTGGTGTTTCCTTTCAAAACCAATCTGTAATACATTTGGAAATGTTTACATTTTGGTTATAGTTTGTAAATTTTACTATCCATCAATTACTATTGGGTATTTACTTGTTATAGAAGTGTTGAAAACCTACTCTGAATGTTCTGGACAAACTATTGTGGAGTTTGTCCTGAATGTCAAGTTCCCGCCACTGTAAGCCTTTTCCCCAGGTGACCAATGTTTATTTATGAACTTTTATTAATGAGCTTAGCAAATTTTTGTTGTGAATGTTTAATTCTGAAATTAAAAGCTATGTGGCTGGTTAGAATACAGCATTAAATTATTTAATAATTTAATTAATTAATACAGCCAGGGCTGGCTGTTTACTCTCCTGTTCTATCTTCATGGCACATGAGAAGAAATGCCAAGAAATATTTCCCAAGTCTCTGGCAAGCCTGTCCTTGCTCCTAACCCATCTAAAAATGAAACTTGGAACACCATAACCCATCTAAAAATGAAACTTGGAACACCATGTATTATCTTTCAAAATTTCAGTAGCCTAACAGGGTTTTCCTTTTCCCTTTTCTTTTAAAATGTCATGAAGAAAGCCACAGGGGCCATTTAAAAAAAATCTTTGTAGGGGGAGTCACACATTTGCTTTAAAGATTACAAATAACAACTTTTAATTCAATTTATTTTACAAATGTAATGAGGATATGGTGTATTTACCCTGCTTCAGTTTACCTTTGATTTGCTAGGGAGAACAGCAATGCAATGATTACCCTCTGTGACTAGAACTTGATTAACTGCATGGTTTCCCTGCCATAGAAAAGTATTTTAATGCTTAAATATGTATGTATTTTTCATTGTCTCTGAGAGAATCCTAATTTACTAAAAATGAAAAGAATTATAGAAGACTCCAAAATAAAAGGGAAAGTAACAAAAAAATGGGAATAAGCTGGTAAGGCTTTATACTCTTTAAGAACTAGACTTCATATCAATTGTAGAAACTTATATAAGAGAAAATATTTCAAACTAATACCTAAATAGCCTAAATAGCTCCTCCCAAAAAAAATCCTACTAAGAATTTTAGCCACATTTTTAGTCTTAACAGTCAAGGGAACTAAGGGTACTCCTATGTGAATACTTAAGCACATATACCAGAAGGAACTAGAAAATTTTAAGTAATTATTTGAGTCTCTCAAGTCACATGAAGATAAAATTTTACAATGTACCAGCAAAACCAGGTTCATTTCAAGTTGGCTGTGTGGCTAATTATTACATAGCATACTCCACCAAATGATATTAGATATGTTCTCACACTTGTGACAACCTGATTGACCATACTGAAAATTTATTAAAATATATTGACTTTTAAAGTGAGAATCTAAATTAAGTTTCATGTATTTTTCCAGCCCACTGTTAAAAGCTCCAGCTTTTGACATAAGTACAAAATATCATTCAATCCTCTGGAGCAAGCGCTAATAAAGGGCGAGCCTATGAGGAGTTCAAGAGCCAGACTTCATATCTATCCATTTTTATTTCAAAAGCAAAAAAGATGTTATAGGAAAATTTGACCTACTTTTCTCCCTGTTCTGTTAGTTTTGAGTCTGGCTGGTATCCAGTTATTAACCTATTTTCAGTTTTAGTAAAAATTACATCCTATGAAAATGGTTTCAGAAGCTTAAAAAACCCTGCATACATCAAAAGAGCTCATTTCACAGTGTGTCTTCATGCCGCTGGATGACAGTAGAGTTGTTTCATTTAATGCGGAAGGAGCTAAAAACAGGCAGATGGCAAGGAGAGTTGAGGAGCCTTACAAGCCTTCATGGAACACGTTAATCATTTCTGATGAGCTTCCTTTAGGCTCTGCCACATTGGTGATCCTCCGGTGAATTCGTAAAATCATTAGCAAGATCTAGTGTATACAGGCCTTCAAGGGAAGGTTGGAGAATGCAAAATAAATAGAAATTCCTTAGCAAATTGTACTGCAACAGAAACAAACTACTCTTTTTGACTGGAAAGGTCATTCCAGTAAAACAAACATCTTCAGTTTATTCTTCATCCACTTACAGCTTGAGTTTTCAAAGAGAATCAATCCTGTACTATGAGCAGTTCTTGAACACAGAGAACGTCACCACAGAGAACTTTTTTTGTGTTGAAAGTGGCCCCAATGATGGAAACACAGACATATTTTTATGAGTATTAACTGTACTATCAGCTACCACAAAGAATTTATTAACATGAGTAAGAATTCTCAATTATCAACCTCTGCAAAGTTAGTACATGGTTCTGGTGTCTGCATCTCTTCATAGTGTTTTATAGATTCTGCATGAATCTATACATAATTATTAAAAAGCAATAGGCTGAAGGTTGTGATTTATGGTACCTAAAATGCAAAAAGAATTTGCAAGTTGAATAAAAAGGAGAAAAATATGATAGCAAGTCATGAAAATGAAGCAAAAATTGCATTCCTGTTTAGTTCATTTCCACACAGCAAAGACACTGAGGTAGTTAAATTGCTTTACAAATTTGCATAATTTTCAGAAGACAGAAAACAGAAGACTTCACTAAACAGAGTAATAAGCATTTTGCTTACATGTTCATTGCAGGCATTCCGGGGCCACCTAAAGCATTCAGTGGGGGTCTCATTGCACCTCCATAGTTCTGTAATGATAACCAAGGGTCAGACTACCACAAAACAAAAAAACAAAACCAAAGAGGAGGGGGGAAAGAAAGGAGAGCAGGTTAATGATTTCCCTACATAACTCCTGACTGGATAAGGCCTGTGTAATTCATTCTCTGAAGGGTCCACTCTTGTATTTTTGCTTCTATTTTAACACAACTACTTTGGTTCATGCCATTCAAAAATTCTATGAATACGGACAATCACTGGATCATGTTAAATGATCAAGATATGATCAAAATTATAACATTTGGCATATCTTTATTATTATCTAATATCTATACATTATTTACTTTTTCAAATAAATATATCTTAAGTCCAAAAATTCTGTTTATAGATAAATTATTAATTCAACAGGTTTGAAATTATTAGATGAGAACAATTACACGAAGTCTGAAAAGAAACTCAACAGGTAAACCCACCCCAAGAATGCTGAATACAAGCTTCTATTCATAGAGAAAGAGAGCCAACATAGACACGTGCTGTTACAACACCCAAGCTAGATGAGAAGTAAAGCACACTGAAAATACACCTGCATGAACTGTGTGACCCAATAAACCTCAGGCAGTACCTACTATGTACATTAGAGATGAAAAGCAGTTTAATGCTTTAGTATGCATATCATATTAGCTTACTAGTTGGCAATAAGGGTCAAATGTTACTTTCTGATTATCATGTTAATACATTTGACACTGTCAATGATTTTCACATTTGGTGTTTTGATGCCAATCTCCCTTCTCTCTTGAGTGTTGTAGTCCAGCTACATTGCTGGCTCCTTTGGATTTGCTTACTCTTTAAATGTTACTTTCCCTCATGTTTTAGCTACAGTATTATTTTCAATAAATACACATTCATGAGTAATCTTATGTGCTCCAATATGTTCAAACACTGCTTATACACCAGGTCTTTGCATCTATTTTATCATGTGTATCTATGTTGCTAAATTATGCTGACCTCCACAGGGGTAGGGTATGCCTGCTGCCATCTCATGCTCAGCACATAGAAACCAGCATCACCTGCATGAGTCTGAGTTCTTCATGCTCACTCTTCCTCTAGTACTTTGGCATCACCTGCCACATAAAAGGCCATACTAGGAATTTCTTTTCTTTTTTCATTTTCTTTTTTTTTTTTTTTTAGACAGGATTTCTCTGTGGCTTTGGAGCCTGTCCTGGACCTAGCTCTTGTAGACCAGACTGGCCTCAAACTCACAGAGATCCGCCTGCCTCTGCTTCCCAAGTGCTGGGATTAAAGGCATGCACCACTACCGCCAGGCCACACTAGTAATTTCTACAAGTTCCTGGCATCCTTTCTTTTTAAAAAATAAAATAAATTTCATGTTTTGGCCAACTGCCAGAGTCTGCTGGTTGCAGCGGTGAAAGCCCCTGCACAGTGTTCTACTTCCTAGTTTGAAGACTACTGCACCATCTTAATTTGTTTCTGTTTTACTCTTTCTTTTTCCCAATTTATTTGCTATACTTCCTTGAGCAATTCTTTCTCTAAATTACAGTATTACCCATGCCACTGAAAAAAAATAATGACCCAGATCACCTGTCAAATAAGTCTAAACTCCTGAATACGTCCCACTTAACAAGTCAGTCCTAGCCTATGCTTTTGCCTTCATTTCCAACACTTTCAACCTCTCCTAGTTATATTTCTAGCCTACTGGATTTTCCCAAATGAAAGAAATTACACTTTAATAATCATGCTGACTTATCCTATAGAAACTCTTTGGAGGAGGTGTTAGGAGAACAAGGAATGAATCAATAAGAAAAGTCTGCTAATTCTAGACAGAATGATAAATGAAGTCACCCAGCCAACCTGCTACTCTCATTGTTGATTTGCTTTCACTTTAAGGAAATACCATTTACACTCAGGTTTGTGAGCTGTAGGGGAAACCATTCTAACCACACAAACCATTAGGTAAGAGGGAAGCTGACTGTGCTAATATTTGGGTCAAGCACGGCAGTAGTAGTGGTAGTAACCAGAGTCAAAAGTCATGGAGATAAAAAATATACATGGTAAAGTAAGGTTCAGAGATTCTTCATGAGGAAGTAAGTCTAGCCATCTTTCACCTTGTTTGTGAGTTTTAGAAAATCTAATATTCCACTCTGGGCACAGAGACGTATTAGCTTGGGTCTCTACTGTCATAGCATTGTGACCTATGCAGCATGCTATCTCTGTGAGACAGGGACTCTGCATAGTCTAGGTTGGCTTTGGGCTTGAGATCCTCCCACCCTAGCCTTTGGAGTTCAGTGATTACAGGTGTGTATCACAATAGCCATTCTTTTATATGGGCCAACCATTCTCTTAACCTTATTTTCCTTACCTGTACAGCAATAATATTAATTTCCATGTATATTTTTCACAGGATAAAATGAAATATAAACTAGCAGGGTGCTTGATGAATTAAAACATGGCACTTGCTACTCAAAAACTATAGCTGTTAATTCTTTTTTCAAGGATGTTAATAAAACTAAACTCCCTGCTTCACTTCCCACGCATCCTCAACTCTAAAGCATCACTTCTATGCTCATGTGATGACTTGCTGTGTAATTACATGGGGTCCATATTTTGTTTTCTAGGCTTTTAGTATTATCAATCTTTTTATACTAATGGTCAAGTAGGATGTCTGATATACAGTAGACCTTGAATAAAAGATGAGCTAATTAAACTGAATTGTCATCAAAAGTGAGAGGTTATCCAATACATGATTTACAGATATAAAATATTTTCATTTTGTGAACAATATTCCAAACCACAAAGAACTCAAAGAAAAGAGTAACAAAAGGCTTTCCATGTGAGCAAAAAAGGCAGAATGGGATGAGCTCATATCGAATCTTGGAATCTTAGAGCTGGTGGCCACTGTTCTATTCCATCCAGGCGAATCCTCTTTCAATGCAATGTGCCTCACCAAATGGTGTTCAGACTCTGTCTGCTAGGAAACTTTAAAATGTCTTTCCTTTATTGGAAGTCTAATTATTAGGAAGTTTTATCCTACAGTAATCTGAATTCTACAATTCAGGCTGCATTTAGATATATGGAATGAGTTTACTTTCTCTGTGCAAATATACATTCTCAATTCACTTTCATTCATCCCAACTATCTGATTTTTAAGTGTTTGTAGCTTATTTACCCTTCTGGATTCTAGAGGAAATTGAAATATCTGTGCAATTTAAGAGACTATTTCCATGAGTCCCATGGAACTTGCTATTTGAAGAACACAGGCTAGCTAAGGGACGCTCACAGAAACAAAGAGAAAACAATTTCAAATACCGTATCAGAAGAAAAATTTTCCCCGATGAAATATATCATTTTCCTTTTTCCATTGAAAGGATGTTGATACCAATTTAAAAATCATTTTTTGATTGCTGTTCTTAAATGAAAATGTATTATAAATATGTCTTGACTTGGAGTAAATTTATGTCACACATAAAATACACATTAACTCCATGGTCATTCTGCTCTGTGCACACTTGCTTAACTAACAGCACTCAAGAACCATTATGCTAAGTATAGTTCTTTGTTTCAGACTGAAGTTGTTGCCAGAAATGACTATCTTACTTTATTACACATAACTTAAGGTCAAAAACCAGAAATGTGATATTTATGGAATTAAGGAGACAGGTTGGTGGCACAGACCTTTAATCCTAACACTCTGGGGATTCAGAGGCAGGAGGATTTCTGTGAGTTCAAGGTCAGTATGATCTACAGAATGATTTCCAAGCCAATCAGGGCTACATAGTGAGACGTGTCTCAAGCAAAATGAACATGTATATTTTGTCTGTGCATAAGGCTACAAACATCATTCCAGAGCCTGTTCATATAACACAGGTACAAAGAGACAGGGCAGTTTACCCTTGGGTGGAAGCTACATGGTAAAATGTCTGTTGTAGGAATTGTTTTTCATTATATTTCAGGAAATAAAGTTTATATTTTTTTGATATACACATTCCACTTGAAAGTGATATGTTGTGACTATCACAGTGGGATTCCTGCCATTCCAAATGATTTTACTTCAACTTTCTCTCCTATCCCATTCATGAGCATGGCTCTTGCTTTTGTTTAAATGGCTGGTATTTACAATTTTTTTTATTAATCCTTTTTGTATGGTTTAACTTTTGGGGTTATTGTTGGTGTTTCTGGTTTCTGAGGTAAATTTATATGAAGGTATTTATTTCCTTCATGCTAATGAAAGATACTAATAGAAAAAATAAACTACTTTAAGGCTTGCATAGGAAGTATTCACACTGACATAATGAACTGTGGCTAGAAGTCACCAGAAGAGATTACTAGCCAGAAGTTTTTATTATCTTTTGCAATTTTTATAATATAAAATATACAGCTATTTATCACATAAAGCATACAACCTACTGTGTTTTTAATTTCAAAATTTTAAACTGAGATCTATGTGTCCAATGTCATCAGCCCGCTGTCAGTCAATACTCCAGTGCATATGCTAACACCCAGCAAACAAAGCCCTTTTATCAGGAGGCAGCAGCCCAGTGTCTACCTCTCAGGCTGACTGTTTACCTGTGGTCCTAAGGGCACCATTCCTCTTGGAGGAGTCATTCTCTGCATTGGTCCACCCATATTTGGATGTCCTAAAGGAAGTATGAAGAGGTTAGCAATGGAACAGCTATAAGCACTAAACTAGAGACCAGTTTCCTCCTTGCTGGGTAGACCCATGCCACATCTGAGCACCACCACCAGCACGTTTTGACTTCTGTAGCCATCATTTCCAGTACCGGCTATCACCTATCCCACACTTTCTACTGGTTTCTTAGCTAAAATTTTCTTCCTAGCCTGTGTTGAATTACTTCTCTCACAGCCTTTGCTTCTCCCCTTAGGACAGTATTTCCTGGAATAAAGCCTTTGCTCTTCATGGTTCCTAAATATCGCCAAGGTTCCTAGACTGTTAAACTACTGAGGTCACATGTTCCTTTGTGCTCTTCCCATCTGTCATCCCTAAACCCCTATATGAAAAAGGTGGAGGAACTGAAAGTGTATAATCACCTTCTACGTGTTAGAAGTCATACACAAGATTTTAGACATTTTAATATTCTGTCTCTTATGTCAGCATCTCTAACCTGTTATCGTGCACAATTAAGAATTAGCTGGAAATATAAGCCATTTAGCCATGTTGCTGTAAAAATACATCCGGTAAAATTCTGTACTATTTATAGCATGGAAGTTCTTGGAACTTCCTCGCTGGTTTAACACATCAGTTTCACCTCCACTTTAATTACCTTGTTGTCGTGTTGGGTCCATTCCACTGGGGAGTAATGGCTGACTTCCTGGGACACCTCCAAGTGCCTAGCAATTCAGTAAAACAAAAATGGAAAGCAAGATTGTAAATACTTATGGAACACATGTGTTAGACATTTCTCCAACTACATAATGCATTTGAATCGCTCTCAAGATCTTTCAATTTCTCATTCATTTTATAAGTTTCATCCTTATACACAATTAACCGCATCTTCAAAATGTAATTAAATATGGATACTGAAATACCTTTCTATAAAGATCTTCTTAGTTAACTTTAACTGGAAAATCTTATCAAATTAAATGTTCAAATATTTTTAAAAAAATATTTGACAACTATGCACCCAGATTTGGCAAGTCTCTTTGTTATCATGATATGTAGCAGAGGGCTCTAGTTTCTCTTCTTCTTTTTTTTTTTTCTAATTCTAGGATTTTTGTTGTTGTTGTTGTTGTTACTGTTGTTTGCAAGTATACCCAATATACACTTACCTTATAAGGATAATTCCAACCCATTTAAAAATTATTTCTTATATTTTTTAAGACTATAATTATATAATTTCCTCCTTCTCTTTCCTCCCTCCCAACTCTCCTATGTACTTGTCCTTCCTTGATCTCTTTCAAATTCTGTTTTCAATAATTATTACATATATGTATGTATACATTGTGTACTTATTCCCAAATTAATTATGTATTCTGTTTTCAATAATTATTGCATATATGTATGTATACATTGTGTACTTATTCCCAAATTAATTAATTATGGGAATGCAAACTTGTGCAACCACTTTGGAAATCAGTGTGGCGGTTTCTCAGGAAATTGGGAATCAACCTACCTCAGGATCCAGCAATACCACTCTTGGGAATATACCCAAGAGAAGTCCAATCATACTACAAAAGCATTTGTGCAACTATGTTCATAGCAGCATTGTTTGTAATAGGCAGAACCTGGAAACAACCTA
>PVIU01018145.1:0-39797 GCA_004026605.1 Ondatra zibethicus
GATAATCATCAGTCTGACTACAGGGTAAGGTCAGTTCAGACACCCTCTCCTCTATTGCTTATGGTCTTAGCTGGGCTCATTCCTGTGGGTTCTTGGGCATTTTTCTAGAGCCAGGTTTCTTGCTAACTCCATAATGGCTCCCTCAATCAAGATATCTCTTTCCTTGCTCTCATATCTGTCCTTCCTCCATCTTGACTATCCCATTCCCTCAAATTCTCCTCAACCCCCCTTCTCCCCTTCCTTCTACCCTCTGTCCCCTGCTCCCAAATTTTTGTCTGATTCTAATTTCCACATGGCTCTCTATATATTTTTCTTTGGGTTCACCTTATTACTTAGTTTCTCTAGGATCCTGAAATATAGGCTCATCCCAGCACACACTTTCAACTTCTCCTAACAACAACTCCTAACTTCTCCTAGAGCCTCACATTGATCCACTCCAGCAACTTTTTCATCATCTTTGGGACTACCATTTTCATGCTTTAGGTGTGGGGCAGCCTGAAAAAAAATCAAGGTGGCCAGGGAGTGGGAAAAAGTTAAGCCTGGATATTTATTAAAGCAAAAATAATTGAATCCCAGGGTGGCTTTTTCATGACTCAGAAACCATGACATGAATCTACGTCTTCCTTCCTCCTCAAATCGGCAGTCCCTCTTCTTGGTACAGCCCTGTGTCTCCTCCATATGTCACTATGACAGTCTTTTGAACAAAACTCTCACTCAAGTTAAAAAATACCCTCAGAAGTAATCTCCAAGGCCTTTTGTCTATGATGCACTTGTCTGTCTTTTTACTTTGATGATCTCTACTCAGCTTCAAAATGTTACCAGTCTGCCTACCATGCACAGTGTATCCCCTCCATTTCTTTATATGATATGACTCCAACATTTTCCTTCTGGTTTGGTCTGTTCATCTGCGTTGCGGGCATCAAAGCTTTTCCTCTCTTTACCTGGACGCACTCGTAAAGGCCATTCTCAGTTTTTTTATATTACTCTTCTACTTGAATGAATTCAGCCATCCACCTCTATGGCTGAGCACCAAAGTCGTGTCTCTAGCCTAGATCCCCGAGAGTCTTCCTCCAGTGAGTACTCTACCGGGTAGCTCTTCGGGAGCTGAACACTTGTGAAACGGAACGCATTTCTCCCCAAGCTTCTTTCTCGAAAGCCTTTCCTGGCTCTGTTCAGAATGTGTCCACATCCATTCTGCAAGGCCCCAACGTTAAGGAACCCCTCTGATGGTTGAACAACTCACCCAGTGATGCCAATTATCCTAGCAACATCTGCTCCTTCTTTACCAATCACACTGTTCTGCTTTAAGCTCTAATGCCTGACCTATTTCTTCCATTCCCTCCAGCACAGTTGTTACGATAAAAGTGTTCAGCATAGAGGAAAATTGGAAGAGGAGCACAATGCTCTGATGAACATCTGTACAGGCTATCTTCTGTAACCTTTAACATTCTGTCAAATTTGGTTTTCATGTATCCTGATGAGGCTATAGGTATAGAAACTGACATAGAGATGAATTCAATTAGAATTGTTCATATATGTATCAACATAATGCTATGGCTTGGAACTCGAGATCTTCTAAAGGTTCATGTGTTGTAGACCTGGTCCCCAGTGTGGCAATACTGAGGGATGGTTCAACCTCTGACTGGTGAGGCTTATAGAATCTTCCATAAGTCAGTGGAATGTATCATAAAAAGGCTTACAGGATCCCTGTCTCTTTCTGTTCCTTTTTATTCATATACAAACAAGCAAACACATACACACACAGTCACGCACACACCCAAAAGCACAAACACTTTGCAGGACAATTTGAAATAATGAGGTAGATATGATACTCATAGGCAAACATTCTTAAGAGAAAAAAATTGTGTTCCATTCTCCTCAAATGTTATCATAGCTAAAAATAATAAGAATAAAACTGTTCTAATAGAATCTCAAAACTAGCCACCAGTCAAATATTCTCAGTGGTTCACAAAATAGCCCATAGTTTTTAAAATTATGATGCAGTCACATCATACAAATTGTGGTGATATCTAATTATTTTATTTCTTTGAGTGTATTGTATCCCCCCCATTGGTCATGACAGTTCACTCTATCTTGGAGAATGTCCAACAATTTGAATTTGTCTGTTTCCTTAAAGATTGTTTCTCACATTCCTCTTCCCCTCATAGCTGGTGGGCATCTGACCAATTATAATTACTCTTTAGTTTGTGTTGCTCATTCCTCCGAAATTTGACTATTATATACCACATGGATTCTTATTTTAATTCCTCTCCTAAAATCGCCCTGCTCTCATGCTCTACTTATCAGGCTCCACTGCAACTATTCTTACATCATAAAACCCAGGTCCCTTGATTTTGCACTTAAGACCCCTACAAACTGCCCTGACCCACTGCTTGGTTTTATTTCTAACTATCCCCTGTTTAAATCTTGGCTTCAAAGAAGGTGCTCCCTAGAGCATTTCATGTTTCCTCACTCCCTGCTTCTATTCTTTCTGATTTCAGGACATCCTCCCTTCTAAGTCTAACCTCAGTGCAACTGTTAAGAAAACCAGCCTCCCTAAATCAAGAATCTCTAGTTCTTGTGCTTTTCTTCCCCCTTATTTTTCTTCTTCTTTTTGTCTTGTCCAAGTCCAATGAGATAGCTTTTTTATCTTATTATACTGTGTTATATTTTATTACTCTCCCCTAGAAGCCTGTTTCTTTCTAATGAGAGGCAGAATGGTGGTAGATCCAGATGGGAGAGGAACTGAAAGGACTAGAGAGGGAAGAGAAACAGTAATCAGGATATATTATGTGAGGGGAAAAATCTATTTTCAAAACCAGAGTGTGAAAATCATTCAATACATTTATCCAACTAACCAGTAGATTAGAGAACATATAACCAGACAGCTGTGGAAATCAAATTTAAAGTTTGAGAGAAAATTAATATCTGTCAAATCATCAATATCAGAAAATTGCTCTAGATGTTCATAATTAACAACACATCCAAACAAGTTTTCTCTGTATGTTTTGTCCACATGTGAGCAAAAGTCATGGAGAAAGAACAGGATGAGACCGAACTCAAATCCCAGCTCATCTCACACCAGAACTATGCCTTTAGACAAGCTATTTAAATGTTTTAATTTTGGGTTTCCTATCTGTAAAATGGGAATGATAGTACATTTCTAGTGTTTTGGGGAAGTGGTGTAGTCATAAGAAGAAGGATCCCAAAAGTCAGCCGTACACAATTGCAGTATTCTCAGTCATCGCTAGATGAATCTAACCACAGAATCCATAAGCTTGCCCCAGGAAGAAAGGACAAATCTCATGTTAAAGAGACAGTCTTCAAATACTTGACATCAAGTTACCTGGGGAATTTGTAGGTATAAACGTTGAATGTTAAACTCTATTAACTCTGAATATTTGCTAAATCTGCAAATGCTCACTGAAGTGGAGAAAGAAATATAAAACTCACATTGCTAAGAGACTATTCCACTCATCTGAAAAGGGGAGGCACTTTCACCCCATCAAACCTGAGTGAATTCCCAAGGCAGGCTAGCCTCACCTGGATCTGATGAACTCAAACACAAGATTGGCACGTATGCATAGTTCTGTATTAGATGTAGAAAACCATGACTACCAAAAGGTACTTTAGAATTGCTGCGTGAGATAATCCACAGGACATGCACAACCTAATGCCACATATACAATCAACACTAATGAATATCACCATTACATCATCATGAGCTTTGTTCCAAGGATCTTTACAGAAGAGGTGAAAATTCCTGAGCTATTCTCACTCACTCTTCTGCTTTGCTACAACCCTTCCTGTTCAGTCACTAACTTCCCCAAGGACGGTTTCCTTGCTTCATGTTCCTGGCTAGCATGGAGATCCTGTATAATCTTTTTCTTCATTACCTGCTCAAACATTAACAATTGAAACAAATTCTGTCTCTTTCATGGAGATTGTCACTTCTCAATCTATTTTGGCCTTTTATGCCTTCCACATCTCCCAATAACGACATATCGCATTTACACAAATATGGGTGTAATAAATATGTGTGTGTGTGTGTGTGTGTGTGATTTTGAGTCAGCACATATAAGTATATAAATAAATATGTCAACACACATATACACATATATAAAGTCAAACAGTTTTCATTCTACAATAAAATGTCTTTTCTAACAACTAAATTATTAACTTTTCAGCATGAAAATGTCTTGTGACCCAAGCTCTCCCAGTGTCACAATGATAATTATTTGTTGAATTAAAACAAATTATGACAAAAATATCTTTCACAACTCATAGAGTATGCAAAAGTTTATAGAGAAACAGGTTTCTATGAATCATCTTTTCAAACATGAAGCTAAAAGAGAGCAAATCAAATTGGAACATTCATTTCTAAATCTTTCCTCTTTCCGGTGGGCATTTAAAGGGACAAGTCAGAATTTTTAAGTATTCGTAAGGTGATTCCATTGCTATTTAACTAGAAATATATTTGAATGCTTTATCCCTCATATGATAACATCTAAATCTAATCATCATAAAATGAAAATTTGTGCTAATTTGATCCTATCTATTTTTAAAAATTATTTTATTTTTCACTATGTTTTTTGTGTGTCTGTCTATGGGCTTGTATACATGGGTGCAGTACCACAGAGTCCAGAAGAATCATTAGATTGTCTAGAGATGGAGTCTACAGGTGGTTTGTGATCAAGCATACTTATGAAAGAAAGTGAACTTGAGTCTCCTGCAAAAACAGTAGGTGCTCTTAATCACTAATATATCCTGCCAGCTATTGGTTCATGTAATTTTATACTGTAGAATTAATCTCAGCATTTTTGTTGTGTGGGGAGGGGCAAGCACTCAGCCACATTACACTCTCTTCAGATTTACTACTGGCTTTGGAGTTAAACTCGATGAAGTATACAGTTCTTAGACATCATTCCAAGTTCCTTGGACTCACTTTATCACTTCAGAAATAAATTGGATGGGAATATAAGATTGCTAGAGTACTTTCTCATGCACAGTCTATATTATTATCTCTATCTGTTTCAAATTCAATGTGTTCAAAGAGCTTGAAGCGGTTGCTCAATACTAGGTACGGCTAACAGTACAGATGAATGCGGATAGAAAAGGGTCAGCTAGAACATGTGTATTTGTTAGCTTTTAAATTAGTTATCTCATTACTTTATTGATTATCTGAAAGGCCATGAAGCATGATTTGTCTTGGAAAACATAAACAAAATAAAACTAGGATTAACCAAAACTCAAGTAAAATTTTGTAATGAACACATATTATTAGTTTCATTTCCTGAGTAGAAACAACTGTTAATAAGAGAATAGGAATAAATTCCTATAAAGTAGGATGACAGAAGATTATTGGCCCATCCGAGTGAGAAAACAAGTAAGAGAGTATGGACTAGATCAATTGCCTGTCCAATAACAGCAACTGACCCTTGAAAATGCACGCCTCTTCAGGCTACACCATAAATACATGGTAAGGGTAAAAGCATTCACCAAAGGTAACCAAGAAAGAGAAAGTAATAAGTGGATAGTAAGGAAATCTAACACTGTATCATTTTTACATATTAAACTTTTTTCCTATTTAAAAATAACAATACATAACTTGGCATAGTAGCACATGACTTTACTCGCAGCACTTGGAAGGCAGAAGAAGGCAGATGTCTGCAAGTTTGGGGCCAATCTGTTCTATGTAGGAAATTCAAGAACAGCCAGGGCTATGTAGGAAGTAGAAAGACCCTTTCTTAAAAAAAAGAAATGAAAAGTAAAAAACAAGAAGAGAAAGGAAAGAAGGATGGAGAGAAAGGAAGAAAGAAAGAAAGAAAGAAAGAAAGAAAGAAAGAAAGAAAGAAAGAAAGAAAGAAAGAAAGAAAGATTGATTTTAGGCTAATGATATTCTCCTTCCATATTCTGGCTTGAACTATTCTGTATCAGAAGAGAAAAAACTGGGATCCTGATGACACTTTCAACTAAGGTACATAAAAGACAGCATTGCTTGAATCTGGATGATTTGTTTAGCATAAATGCTAGCAATAAAAAAAGAAAAAGGTACACATTCTTCAATTCTTTTGCAGATTTTAAATATAAATGTGTTGGACTGGATACCTTCTGTACTCCCAAGAGACCTTCAGAATGAAAGGATGCAGCAATCACACGTGTGGGAGAAACAATACATTTGCTGAAGGGTAAATCCTGATCCCTTGTTTTCAGCTCCTCTTTTTGCAAGTGAAATTTAAGCCTCATGAATGTCTAAGTGCCTCAAGGTTTATTCACAAACACAATACAGCTAATTTGGCTTCTTCCTGTCAACACAAGCCTATAAAGGATGAAGGGAAATGTGATGAATGTGCTTGGGGTTCCTGTATATGAAGCTAATAAGATAATTATTAATAATTGCTTTCATATAGTCATTAATTAACTGATCATCCAATAATATACTGGGTGATGGTAACGCTCCCCAAAGGAGCGATATCAAGGATATTTTTGATTAAACCTCTTCTTAGAATCAGTATTCTATCATATTGGATGCATGCAGTCCGCTGACTCACTGGCACTAATTAACTGAGTGACTCTCAAGCCAAATATGCATTCTAACACCTATACCACTGCCACAAAATATATGGCCAGATACTCACACTTCAATTATGAAGTATAAACCTAACTATTTCTACCCCCTCCACTGGTTTTATCTCCACAAAAGGGAAGGTAAGATACAGGATAAAGAGAAGAATCAATGACTACATGTAAGCAGAATAGCCCTGCAGTGAACAGGAACCTTTTATCCAGTCATTCAACTGTGGATAGCCACAGCTAAATGTGATTACACTGCCCTTCTTAACTTCCATACACTTCAACACCAAGTGTCAAGTTTTGAACACTGAGCAATGTGTAAGGTCAACTCTAAAATGATAGTTTCACAACTTCAGTACCACTGATATTGAGGTTGGCTAATTCTTCACGTGGAAGGATGTGCTGTGTGCTGTAGGATGGCTTACAGCATCCCTGGTCTCTCTTTTGGTCATTGCTGTTGCTGTTGCTATTGTTGCTGCTGCTGTTGTTGCTGAACTAGAAGCAGTGCATGTTATGACATGCAAATGGAGTTCAAAGGTCAGTTTTGTGGATTGGATTCTTAAATTTTATGTCAAGCAGTAAGTACCTTTACTCAGTGAGTACATACTAATGTCCACAACTTTTATTTTAGCTACCTAACTTATTTGTCCTTATTATTAATATGCCTCTACCCCATTAAATTCCATCCTGAAATCAGAATAACTAATGTCACTTGCTTTTCAGTTTATGACACAATATTTTCCATTATATTGTAGTGTGGAGACCTTAGCAAAGGCCAAGTACAGTCCTTCCCTGCTTCTCTGCCACAATCTCTCTGCAGTCTTTTGTTCGCCATGTGAACATCAGCAGTGTTCCTCTGCAGCTGGCATACTTTCTTCCACCTGCCTTGGAGCCCTTGAATGTGCTGCTTTTTCTGCTCTGTGCAATCTCTATACCATGTCTACTCTTCACAGGTACCTTCAAGGAACTGCTCTGAGAGCTAGAAATTCAGGAGTAAGCATCGCCTGATCCATGAAGATTTTAATAAACTGGGTAGGAACGGACAAGGCAGGGAGAAGCATATAAACTACTAAATGCATAAAATGTTGGATGTGATAACCGCAGAGTAAGGATAACTGGGTGCCGATAGAGACTGAGTTAATGTTTTATACAAGGTCATCAGGGAGGAGCTTACTGTTGAGTCAATGGGGTTATCTGGAAAAGTCTGTTTTGAGCTGAGAACAACAAGATCAAAGGTTCTAACATGAGTTATCCTGAATGCTGCCTGAACACAGGAAGATAATTGTAAAAAAAGAGTATAGAAAAATGAAGTCAGAAATGAAGTTGGAGGCAAAAACGTAAGATAAAGTAGGGACTAGAAGATTTACTCTGAGGTGAGCATTATATTAAGAGGTATTTGAGCAGAAGTCTAGTGTAATCTGACTTTCCTTTTAAAGGGATCACACTGACCACAATTTAGAAAATAAACTCTATAACCACTTGGTCAAAGAAGATAACTAATTAGGATTTCGTTGTTTTATCTACTTACACCTTGTAATGTTTTTCAAAATGTGTTTCATTTCCATAAAAGACTTAAATCCTCATGTTTTTATCATCTGTGTAACACTTGGTATTCCTACAACTTTAGATTTATTTGTATAACTATTTGATTAATATTTGTCTCCTTTGTTGGTCCATGAATTGCTTCAGGAAGGGACATGATATGTTTTTCCTTCTCTAATGCTAAGTGAGCATAAACCATCACTGGTTCTCAGTCAATACTAAAGAGGGGAAGAAACCCAGAGAGTGGAGGAAAGGGATAAGAATAAGAAGGACAGTATTGACATGTATTATTTGTGAAAGTATACTTGTTGTGAGTATTCAAAAGAATTCCAACACTCTTGAGAAAGCAGTGACAGATTTTTTCTTTCTAAAGCACATAGGAAAGATTATTTCCTACCTTTCATGGAAGTCTGGTAACCAGGACATAAAAATTAGAGCTATTTGTTGGGAGCCCACTACGTCCCAAGTGTTGTCTTGTTAAGCCCTATCCACAACCATAAGGGATTACTATCATTGCATTTTTCAGTTGAGTAAATGAACATAGAGATGCTAGTTACACAGTCAATAAGCAATGGAACTGAGGGGTCCAACTCATATTTAGACACCACACACACTGCCTCCTACAGGGACAATCAATGGCAATTTTATTGAAGATTTAGCTCCTGCAAGCTGTCCTAAAACACAGCATCCTTGTGTTGAACAAATAGCAGTGCTTATTGCAGATGTATTTCTGGGCAGATCTAATGTGCAAATTTTCCCCCACAGAAACAATTCCAATCAGTGTCATACAATTTCATTTGAAATTTTAATGAGACACAACGTGCAAAATGTAAGAAAAGATGAGAAATTAAAAAAAAACTGGGCACAGATAGCAGTGGAAGTTACAAAACTGTGTGTGCTGCAGCATTAAAATACAAGGCATTTAAAAGACTTTAGTTGGTATAATACATAAAAAACAAAATATAATTAAATATCACTTTGGGGCATAAAATAATTATTATTTCAGTTTGTTCAGTAAGAACAATAACTATCACAAAAATGAATCTCTATTTTGGATAAATCTTTGGAAAGAGACAGAAGAAAGTCAATTTAAGGCTATACTTTGGAAGTTTTTCATCACAGCTGCGTAATGAAACATGGACTTCTAAAATATTTACAACTTTCATTACTTAAATCTTTTCAGGGAATTTCATTTTCCCTGAAAAGAAACTTTCCGTTTTCTGTATAAAAAATATTTATCTACCTAGAGTTGGGTTTGGTATAAATATGTATAGACATGAACACAAGCAAACATATATATATACATATATATACATATATATATTTCGTTTCCTCTCAGAAACAGACAGAAAAAAATGTAAACATGTTCAATTTTTAGAAGAAAATTAGAAAGCACATATAAAATTCTTACTGTGCTCATATTTTGACACAATAATACAATGTTAGGTATTTGTCTTATGATAAATATTCATGTATCATTCATGGTAAGATAAAAAGATATAGTCTATCTAATAAAGGATGAATCATTAATCCAGAAACATCAAGACTATGTTAATGGTATATTCATAATTAAAAACAGGTAAACTTTAAGGCAATTATGGTATATTTCAACTTTTGCAAAAACTTACATATCACTGATAAAAGTGTGTATAGACAGGAGACATCTTTGGTGTGAGAATTCCGTAGAGCGAAAACTAGTCGCTGGCTGCTCTGTTTCTCTGATCTTTCAGCTTTCATCCCATAATATCTGACTCCGTGTTTTTATTATTAAGATGAATTAAAAATCATGCAACAAAAATAAAAAATATCAAAAAATTAATTCAATATGGAAAGTAGGAATATGGGTTATACTTTGAAATATACACATCTTTATATGTGTTTAGAATATATGCATGTAATTTCTATGTTTAAGTTTTGTAGTTTTCTAAAATGAAGATAGCCAGGATAATTTTCTTTCTGGATAGAAAATTATTGAGGTTATTGTATTTTGTGTGTATCTGTATTCATCATAAATAGCACTGCTACAGAAGAACATTTTTATACATCCACATATTGTGCATTAAAAAGATCCCCTAGGCCCTGCTCTCCCCTCTGTCACCTCCTGCTCCTCTCTCTTCTCTTTGTTCCCCTTCACTTCTATTTCCCTGTCGCATTACATACATGATTTTATAAATTCATATGAAATTTGGGAAGCACTTATGAGAGAAAACATATGACAGTTGTCTTTCTGAAACCAGCTTAATTCACTTAATATGACAATCTGCTTTGGACTGAAGAATTCTAATATATATTCCTTCAGTGTTACTTTTTTAAAAATAAAATACTTATAGTCAATTACCTTTTATTATTATGGAAAATTAAATACCAAATTCAAAAGTTTAAGATATTTAATAGTCATACAATGAATAAAATAGAATTTACCACACAGCCTTTTATATGCTGAACCACAGGTAGATAATGGTCCCTTGCTCGTTTCCACATTAGCCAGTCATTTTACCTAATCTGCATTTCCTTTGCCTTTCAAGATATTAAGAGGCTATATCAAGTATCTTACTATAATAAAAATACCCACTGTGCTCCCACTCAGGTTGTTAAGAAATCAAAGGGAGAAATTAGGTTAGTTTGGCATGATTTGTTTTTGATGAACCCATGTTGCCTTCTAATTAGCACATTATTTTCCTCCAGATGTTTGCAAATTGAGAGAGTGCAGATTTTCTTTGTTGAAATGCACTATGAAAGCCCTGGACAATAACCTGTGTTTGAAAGCCTTTTCTTTCTCTATTTCTTTTTTATAAACTGGGTTTGCTAGCATTTAAAACGAAGCTTATCTGGATGAAAGAAAATTCACACATGCCTTAAAATATGGCGATAATTACTAAAAGGAGACGATTAATGGAGCAAATGTCCGAGGAAACACCAAATTCTGTAAAAGCAACACCAAGAGGCCAGCACAATGAAAGCTGAAGCCGTTGCACAGATGCAGAGAACAACAGGAAACTGAGCAAAGCACCAGTCATCTTCCTACAATTTATTAGGATGGAAATCAAAATGAGTTTTTATTCTTAGGTAACCCACTGCCTAAGCAGATTCACAGTAGCACATCTCCTGGCTGATGATCGAGACCTAACTTTAAGTAAGATAAGCACAGAAAGGAGACTGCATATTTTTTAAGACTTCTATCTCCTATCAGCAGTGGCAGTGAGTGGACAATATGTTTGCCAGGATTATTGACCTCTGAGTGTGTCTCTTTATCTACAAAGCAAGGTTAATGATGTCAGCCTGGGAAAGAGTTTGATGAATGATGTAGCATACTGGGAACACAGACAGATAGCATGAGACTACTCAAATGTTTTGGTTTTTGTTTTATTTTGTTTTAAATCTTAATCTTCAAAATTTTCTCTTTGCTTCACAACAGGAGTTGATGCCAAAATTACTATTGTGCTGCAGAATTCATGGAGTCTCTTATAACCTGAGAGGACAAATGTTTATTTAATTAATTTCTGATAAAAGTAGAATAAGTCAATCAATCCTTTCATAAAGTCTTGATAGCTATATAATGCTCATAAAATTTAACTACATTGAGTTTTTCTTTAGTCTTATATCATGTATCTGGGAATTTTTACATAATAAATCAATTGTCTAAAATTTCTCTAGTGGAACTCTTCTAAAAAAAATAGCCCTCCGCGGTATTCTAGAGTAAGATTACTAGAAACCAATAACAAAGCTCTGATAAGAAGCATCCCATGTGGCAGTTGGATGTACTTCATGCCCAAGCAAGGCAGCCAGTGCCTTGTCACTACGAACTTCATGAAAATTCAGAAAAAATATAAATCACAACATTCCAAAAACTAGCTTGGCGTTCTTGAAAACAAACTTGTGTGAGGCACTCATTTGCATCCGCTCACCTGACTGCTGTTACGGAAATCCACAGCCCCTTCAGTTCTCCATCTCCTTTGCTCTATCAAGATTCTTTTATGCTATTTTTTTCTCAGCGTTTTGGTGTCTGGCAGGTAATCTATAGAATGGTTTACCTCCCATGGATCCCTTTTACTTTCAAAGGAACTTCCTGAAGACACAGTGATTTCCTCTAAAGGACTTGGGCATTGGAGAGCCCAAGAGTCTGCTGCTAGTAGGAGCTTTGAGGTGAGAGCAATCCTCAGACATCCCATCATGCATGCCTGCCTGCCTGCCCTTCAATAAAAAGTATAAGCTACCAACACGTCGAGAGTGGTGTGATAGCTATGTTATACATGATGTGGAAATGTAAATTTGCAGCTGATTCAGCGTCATGTCCTGGAGAGTGCTTGGATTTCCATAGGAAAGATACAGTCAGGTTTCCCGAAAGTCTCCCAGCTCTCCTAAGGAAGTTCCTATTCCCTACTTCATTTAATTAAATCTCTCTTTCTTGGGGCTCTTAAACAACGTGAAATGTAATCAGTGTTGTCTCAAAAAGATTATAATGTAATGTCAATTCTGTTAGCAACTTTCCACTTAAAATAAAATGTATGAATTCTTTATAACTTTAACTCTACCAAGCAAATAAGTCAAAAAATCAAAGTTTATAACTCTTCCCATGTCTGATAGCAGTACCTCTAAATCAACAGACAAAGTTGTAATAATGTAATACTATCTCCACCAAGGAATCTGAAAGTCTAAATGGCAAAAATAATTGTCCTCAACTATTTTAACATCAAAATGCTATTCTGTATCATAGCAGAAAATATAGGAAGAATTTCTCTTTTAGAGAGATAAAAATAAGAAAATCATAGTCTATTGTGTTGTATTTAATAGAAAATAGATTCAAAAAGTTGGAAAAATCTAAAATTGTATCATGTTAAGTATTCCACCTTCAAAATGGCAGTCATCGCCCAGTTCCCCATCCCCATCATGGGTCTTTCATATAGCCACTCAGGTTAAGAGAACAGTTGAAGCAGGTCTTGGAACTGACTAAAGCTTGTATTTCTCTCCCTTCTTCCTTCTGTTATCAATCTTTTATCTATTTAATTGTCCTTTATATTTCTTATACACGAAAAGTGGTCTGCAAAGTGATCACATACAGTCTATAACATAATTCCAGAATTATGTTTATAAAATGCTTACAGAATATCTGAAATTATGCCTTTGGTTTTGGTGGGTTGATTCCATATTCTGAGTTCTAAAATTGTTCCTGAATTGCAAAGCCTGATGAGTACACATCTTTTTAAATTTATTAAATTATTTAAAAATAATAAGAAAAGTAGACATAAGTCCTTAGACCTAGGAAGAACATGGTTACAGTTTCTGTCTACAAATCATATTCTGAAGTTCTACATACTTATAAATGTGATTTTAAAATGTAGTTAAAAGCTATATAGTATAACTATTAATACTTTTAAACTGATGGCTTGGATTCACATCTAAATTAAAATTACTTATAATCACTTATGATTCATTAGGTATCAAAAGCAAAACCTTTTGTGCTTTGGGAATCATTTTATCTGAGTATTTTAATACAGTATTTTCTTTTAAAAATATTTTTGCAGGCTTGTTTACTTATTTATTTTTATGTTGATGAGTGTGTTGCCAATGCATGCGTGCTTGCTGCCCACAGAGGTCATCGTATCATTTGGATCTATGAAAGGCTATGAGCCCCATCTAGGTGGTGGGACTAAACCCGGGCCCTCTCCGAGAGCACTGACAGTCCAGCCTCAGCGTCCATGCCCTTACAGCTGCCTCGCCCCACCTCTGCTCCTGCCACCTCATGCCATTCTCCCTATGTCTGTTTGTACACATTCTCAAAAATTCTCATTTAGGGTCAGGGCTACCCTGCTCCAGCATAACCTCATCTTAGTTTATATTTAAAAAAAAATGTGCTTCCGAATCAAATCATATCTATGGACACCAAGAGTCTGGATCTCTTTGGAGAAAACTATGTAAGAAACAGTGTGGGAACCATCACAAATGGACACATGGATGTTCTGTATTTTTTTTTAAAGAGGTGTAACAGAGAGTGTGGTAAGAAAGGAAGTAAAGTTCTTTTCCATAGCTGGACTGAGTTCTCCTCTCAGGCAATGCTTTTGTAATGCGGAAGTCTGTTTCATTAATAACCAAGGGCAAAATGTGGTCTGTAGTAATTATACTGATAACATGATCAACTAATGAAGTTCATTAGTCTAGTTGATGGGAACAGGAATTTATTGACTTCTTTATTTGTCACTGGTAAATGAGCACTGTATGAAGTGGCACTGCTCAGACAAAGTATAAAGCCAAATGCATTCTTCCTGCATCTCATCAGTCTTAATTAAACTGTGCTTTTAACTAATTTAAGCTGAAATCATCCAAAGCATATAAAATTTAAGCACCTATTTAAGCAATAATCCAGATAAATACTATATTAATTGTAGATAGGCCAATTATTTTCATTTAATTTAAAAGATCCCAATGTGATTTCTCACTGCTCAGGTTCAAAATTCCTTGAGTTATTTCTAATAGCTTTAATAAGCGTTCAAACTTCTTAGTCCCAAGACAAGTCAGAATCAAGTCCCTAGTAAAATAAATATTTGGATTATGAAATTTACTAAGAATAAAATAATTTATCAACAGAATCTATAATAAAAAACATTAAAAATAATACAATCAGTAAACTTAGTGTTCTACTTCTTGGAATTGAAAAAATAAATCTGATGAAAAGGAATGAACCTTTACAATGTCCCAGAAAATTGCACATTCTCATTATTGGATCGCGGCTTCCCACTGACTAGCCCCTCTTTTGTAGTTTTAATGGTATCATCAACATTTCTTGATTTTCATGCATTATTCTATACATAATCACTGACCTAAAAGAAATACACTTAGATTTGAACCAAGGACCCTGTGTACATATTTCAAATTTACAATATGGCCAAGCTAATTCATTTAAGAAGCTTTTAAAGGGCAGAGAACAGCATTCCTATATCCTGACCCACTGCACAAAGAGGTCTGAACACCATGTCTCTGCTGCCAAAGCCTGGCAGGAATTTTATGCTGTATTTGTTCCAGACTGCTTTCTTGATCCCCATTATGTTGTTAGCTCAGCAGAGGAAAGAGACGGTTTAAAAAATGTCACAGTGGGAAGTGCTTTAATATTGAGTGGTAAATCCCCAGAGGCAAATGCAAAATATATCCACATTGTTAGCCATGCCTTCCAAGCAGACACAAAACTGTTAAAATAAGTGACTTGGGTTTCTTTCCTTTGGTTGATGCTGTTTGTGGTTTGAGGTTGCTTGGCTGGGGAAAGAGGAAAGTGTTTTCCGTGAACCATAATGTTTTTTTTATTCTTAGGTATTTTATAATGTGCCACAAAATAAAAATTCCTTTTTTCATCTTGCATACACCATTACTACACTAAGTAAAGCAACAAATATATACATACATATATGTGTAACTATTATTAAATTATTCATCAAATCAAAAGGGAAATTTGTCTATTATACCATGTTTAATAGTGTCATTGTAGGTCATTGTTACCCACCCACCTCCCCCTGCTGTAATCACCAAGTACTATTTTTACATATTAGATACAGGACAAATTATGAATATTCAAATGTGATCTAATTAATTCTCTAGAATGACAGATTCTGTCTTTCAGGGAAAAAAAAAAACCTCACCAGCCTCCATTTTTTTTCTTGTTTTCAGGTTCTGGAAATTAAGACCAAGAATTGTACTTTAACAAAGCTGAAAATAGCAATAACAAGGTTTTCTGGAAAGCCACACAACCTTCTGATGCCTTTTGATGCTGGCTCTTTCTGATAGCATTTGATTTTTACTGTCCCCTCTTAAAGATTTAACTTATCTATTTTCAGAAGTGCTTAGGTTTCGAGATCTATTGCAATTCCTTTGTAGACAAAATTGGTATTTTGATCTCTGATGTTGAACATCTGCAAACTACATTTATATGCACGGTAATGACACCCAATCATAAAGGATGTGGAATAATCTGCCTGTGTTACAAAAGATGTCAATTTTTGTTGCTTGTTATTATAAGAGGACATGGCATTCCTCTCTGTGACAAGCAATGTTGCTTCTAATCCCTAGCAATAAATGTACCTAGAATATGTACAGAAATGGCATTCAGCCTGAATATCCATCACCGTTCTGATTGTTTGAAATGCATCTGGACCCTTTGAGTATATTTACTATGATTACCCAGTTCAAGCCTTTTCACACTATTGTGTGTGTCATCAAATGGCAGTAATGAGAGTAACTGCATCTATTATTATAGGTTTTAGGACTCTGCCATCTGTTGAACATTAGCCTTTGCCATTCCCCAACTGGCATTCCAGTGATCCAAAATTACACAGAAGCCACCCCACAATAAAGCATTTTTATATCACCTTTCATTCCCTCTCAACAAAGAGAAGCCCTTAAGATGTCCTATTAGGAATATAGTGATTAAGAATGAATCTCAGTGAATTGATTTGATATTGTCTTAACACTTAACATCAAAGCTTCAAAAGTAAAGAACACACAGTACACAGTTCACCACTGACTAATGGTGGTATGTAAAGTTGTAATGCCTTGACAACTATCTAAATAGACAAAAATTAACAAGTACATTTCTATTTCCATAAACTATGTGGCAATCCTCTCTGAATCCCTTCTATGAGGTGAGTAAGTGGATCATGTTTATTTAAGGAGATATACTACCAATTAGAATGTCAACATTTTTTCAGGCACATGATTGGCAGCAATTTATATTTTCAAGTCAAAAGACTAATGTTTGACTATACTAGTACCACTAGTAATTTGCAGCCATACCAAAGCCTACATATAACAATTAATAAATAAAAGTTTCCAATGTAAATGAAAATTATATATACAGTGTAAACATTATGTGGTAATACATTGGATATTCTAAAATGCAATGAAAAGATATAAATGTAAGGTCTGAAATTAGGGAATTTTTTATTTTCAAAATAGTTCAATTAAAAATTTCTTTTGCTCAATTCAATTTTAACCAAAAGTCTCTGTGAGAGCAAAGCTGTATTGATAGTGTAATGAAAATAAGAAATAATACAGTACAAATGCAGGAACACTACAGCTACAGAGAAAGTACAACCAAAACCCATTTAGTCTGTTTTCTAATTACACTTTATCCTCTATTTCTACTCTTCAAAAAAGTCCAGTTCAGTGTTAACCACAGGTTCTCAAGAATATTATAGAAAATAACCTGGAGTTAAATGACCAGGAAATATTAAAATGACTATAAGAATCTTAAATCAGCAGATATTTTTAAAAGTGTTTATGGTGCTGGACAGATGGCTAAATACTTAAGAGATGTTCTTCTGTAGAGGACCCAGATTTAATTCCACCTAGTAATTCACAACCTTCCATAACTATACATCAGATTATCTGATACCCTCTTCTGGCCTCGGTGGGCACCAGATAAAACACTCACACATATAAAACAAGAATAAGTAAAATCTTTAAAAAGTGTTTGTAACAGTTGAATGGTGTAGGTGTAATTAAGGAAATCCACAAGAGCCAAGAATAAAAGATACTGATATTTATTTGGGGAAAAACTTACAATAAGGGTAGAAAGCCACTGCAGTCCACTGCTATGTGGGCACTGGAAGCTGCCAAGAGAACTCCAACAACTACCCAAGAGAGCAGGCTTCCCATCTGCACTTATAAGCCTTAGCACCTCAGACCACACCCTAATGGGCCTATACCCAAAAGGCTATTGGATGAAAGAATTCCCAAAACACTTTTCCCTTTTGTCTAAATAAGAGGGTTCTAAACCTAATACAAAACTAAATAAAATATTGTCCAGGAGAAAAAAAAAGGCAAAAGCATACACAAAAATAGAACTACAACCAACATGAACAACAACAATATCAAGCAAGAAACACATGCCAAATGTCCAATCTAATGTAATTAGCAAATAACAGTGATTATTTCAATAACTGTCCTATTCTGAAGAGTCTAAGTCTTATACTAAGAATGTCTTAGCTAAGTTATAAGAGGAAAGTAGCTATGACCAGCTGGTCTTAACCCCATTAAAGACTTGAGAAGGAAATAAATAATACCTGAGTAAGCAGGGTCGGCAAGCAAGTGAATTCCAAAAGGTGTAAGAAATGACAGAGACACTGGCTACCTGAAGTCACTCAAGTCTCTTTTGTAGCACGGGGGCAACCAACTTCGGCTAAGGCCTAAAGTATCGCACGACCATTTTCAGAAGCAGGAAAACTTGAAAGACTTTCCTACCTTGTCCTGGCAAGGTTCACAGTCATTTTTGCTTATATCCTGCTTATCTAGTTTGGACAGCATACATGTTGTCAGTAGGCAAGGCAAGAGCAGTCCTTTACCCAAAGGTCAGTTTTTCCAAGAAGACAAACTCCAAGAGAACTATCTTCAGTGTCTAACATTCTCTCAGGAATGGATTGATGCTGCCAGAAGCAATTGTGCCTCATATCAACAGACTCCTGGATTATTTAAATGCCATATTCTATTGTTCTTTGAAGTGTTTGCAGATTACCTATCTATGCAGAATACATCCCAATACATCTAGAGAACTTGACTAATATAACTAAAAATTTGACAAACATGTGTGACTATTAACCTGTAATTCTTAATGCCTATATAACTTAAAGACTAAAGCTTTACATTATAAAAAATAGGCAATCTTTAAGTGAATGTGCAGCAATGAGGAAAATAACCTTGAATTGTAACTATATATATATATATATAAATATATATTGATCAGAGGTAGACATATATAAAGCAATATGATAAAAATATCCTAAAAATGCTTCAATATACAAAATATCTTAAGCAGAGGTAGAAACATACATACACAAAGGATAATAAAATAACTTTATGTTTATGTACAAATATTGTAAACAAAAATAGGAGCATACTCAATGTAACAAATATAATTTGAATTTGTATCAACATACAAATTATCTTAGGCATACAAAGATAATTTTACATATATATCAATATACAAGAATCTATACCAACGTAAATTTTCTATAACTAATAGCTTACAAATAGATACACTAATCTGCCTATTATCCCATCTGATTCATCCCTCCTTTTCTTTTCTTTTCTTTTCCAAAAAAGAGATTCCTCATCCTACTTCACATTTTGCTCCTAATCCTAAAGAACTTATTTTTGTTGTTGTTGTTTGTTTTTTGCTTTTTTTTTTCCAGACAGGGTTTCTCTGTAGCTTTGGGGCCTGTCCTGGAACTAGCTCTTGTAGACCAGGCTGGCCTCGAACTCACAGAGATCTGCCTGCCTTTGCCTCCTGAGTGCTGGGATTAAAGGCATGTGCCACCACCGCCAGGCCCCTATACAACTTATAACCCACCCCTAACAGATGACAATTATCCATAACCCTAAGAAGACAAAATCTGTTGGGGGAGCATCATTTCCTAGAACTACTTCTAGTTGTCATGGGGGTGGCGGCATATCTATGGTATCCTATAAAAACTCAAACAATGATTAAGTTTCAAGAGTACTTTCTATAACAATTGTTTTGTTATATTTAACTCTACTATGCTGCAGCTAAACTCTTCCTTTTTATTTAGACAGAAATGGAGAGATGATGCAGAATGTCCATCTGTGTATATGTTGCTTTTATCAGTTGATGAATAAAGCTGTTTCGGCCAATGGTTTAGCAGAGTCATGCCAGGTGGGAAATCCAAACAGAGATAGAGAGAGCATAGGTAGAGTCAAAGAGAAGCCATGTAGCTGCTGAAGGAGTAACATGCCATACCAGTTAGCCATAGCCTTGAGGCAATACACAGATTAATAGAAATGGGTTAATTTAATAGTTAGAGCTAGCCAGTAAGAAGCCTAACACACTGGCCAAACAATTGTAACTGATAATAAACCTCAGAGTGGTTATTTCATAAGCAGCTGCAGGAACTAGCAAGTAGGACCCATTGAGTGGAGAGAGACCAGTCCAGTGGGACCAGGTGAGACCTTCTGTCTACAGAATGGATCACTTCTTACTAAATAAAATTCAGACTTTAAGTATCATAAGATCCTGATCTATAAAACGCCACCAATAATCCTGAATGCTACAGCTACCTCCATCCTTAAGAGAAGAGACAAAACCATTTGTACCTTTTCATTTTCTCTTAATTACATGAGGGAAAACATTACAACTAACATAGAACATTAACACTAGCTTCATTGCTTTTTTCCAGTAAATAAAAATTATTTGAACAATCTTAAGTGGCGCAGAAAAATTGAGTTCAAGGGCCAGCCAGTGACTTGGCCTGAAGACCTGAGTTTCATCTTCTGACTACACACAGTGGGAGAAAACTTTTCCACATGTTGTCCTCTGATATCTACATACATGCCAAGGTATACACACACACACTAAATGTTTAAAAAACATGCATTTTAATATAAAATTTGATTTTTGTATAGAATTGAAGACTTTATTATACTGAATTATTTTGTATGGTATTAAATGAGAAAGGTATGGTATCTAAACAACATCAGCACAACACAGTAATCCATTTTTACTTAAACTTTTTCAACAAATAAAAGAGAATCTGAAGAAAAGACTGCTGAAATGTGAGATGAAATGTACCACTCTATATAGGATCCAGAAAAAATGAAAATATGTCTCTTTCAACGTCACTTCGAGTACAAACAGAATCATTCCCAACCAAATGTAGAGTTGGAAAGACGATTCTAGCCATAGTATGTGAAAGCTGAAAGGTACAATGAATATAAACTGTGGAAAAGCAAATGACAGGGATAACCAATAAAATTCCAAAATAGTAAAGGCAAACTTAAGTGATCTTCTTAATAAATGGCTGTCTGCCTAAAATTTAGCTGATGATATAGTTATTGGTCCAGTCTCGATGATGTGGCCTGCTGAATAACAACAGCAAAATAGTAAGAACAATGTTTCAAAGAGTTACATAAGATGTGGCAGTCATTAATAATATGCAGTAATACACAGTGCTGCCTGGAATAATATTTATTTACTGTATTCCTATCCAGCATGCTTTATACTCCTAAGTACATTACAAAGCAATAAGCTCTCTTCTTTTGAAAATGTTCCAAAGAGTTTAGATAAGTTATAGTCCTTTGGCTTTTGGTGTATGTGTGATTCTTTAAAAGCAGAGGCAATTACTTCATTCAACTACTCTTTCTTAGACACTAACATATTGGAAGCACTATGGCAAGGACTGCAAAAGATAGAGGGTACCTTTCTACCTTTGAATTTGTGTTCATAGATGCCCAACCAGTAAGAACATGGTGTTAGAGTTATTGTTGTGGATTCCCCTGCTACAGATCGCAGTAAAGTGAGGGAGAATAGCAGTAAGGTGTTAAAAGTTCAGAGAAACAAAGTCTCAACATACCTCAAATCTAGCGAGGAAGGTGTGCATGGGAGTGCACGAAAGGAAAGCCCAACACATAAGTATAGAGCATAGAACTGGGTCATACCACTGACTCAGGGCATTTTCAGGGAAGAATCTTCCCAAGAGGTAGGACGACGGCCCCAAGAAAGTCAGAGAATGGCCAAGTGCCCAAATGTCAGAGATAAGGAATGGGTAAGAGGGATTAAAGGGAGACGCTTTGAAAAACAAGAGGACTCTGAAAACTCAACCAAGGGACGTGAGTTTATTCTACAGGCCAAAGTAAGTATGAGGAGTCAAGGAGTGAAATGTTCATGTTGCTAATACAGGAAAAAACTGAAACACAGTTGTGGACCTTTTATATTTTAAAAATGAAAAAAAATAACCAAAAAAATATTCAGTTATATATTAACAAAATGATGTTTTAATAACTGGAATTTTTTCTTTTCTAATGATATTACTGAAGTAAAGTTGATTTTTTTCATTTAAAAAAGTATTATATGCTATTTTCTATTATACCATTTTCCCCAATAGTAAATATACTATTTCTTGTTGTTGTAGCCTAAATGTGAGGGCTAGAGGCAAAAAAACTCTAAAGCCCTTTAAGTGTTTAACTTTCAGTATTGATTAAAGCCAAATGTGGCCATTGGCCTTTAGTCAGGACACTTACAGATATTGATTAAAAGCCAAATATTTCCAGCAGCCAGCAAATAATGATGGTATTTTCCCAAACAACCTGCAGTCTGCTCCTAGAATAGCACTGTGACTGGGTGTTACAGGAAGGGGATTCAGTTGTATCTGGGAAGTCAAGGTGTTTCCCATCATAGAATAGGACAGCGAGAAACAGGCGCAAGGACAGACAAATTCCCTGATACGAAGTACTGCAAGGTGACTCTAAGTCCTTGCTAGGTACTCTGTCCCCATCCTTAATAAAACACAATTGAGGCCTAACACTGATGAGAAAAGGGATCAGACACTTGACCTCTGTGGAGCAGTAGCTCCAGCTTGCCCACGTGGGGAACGGAGAAACTGGCCAGAGCTAATCTGAAGCAGCAGTCATGAAGAACAAAGCCCTGGCAAATTCCTGCAAACACCAATGTATGTACATCACACATATGCCTGGTGCCCATGGACGTCAGAAGAAAGTACCAAGTCCCCTGGAACTGGAGTTACAGATAGTTTTAAGCTACCACATTGGTGCTGGGATTTGAACCTGGATCTTTTCCAAAAGCAACAAGTGCCCTTACCAGCTGAGCGCTCTAGCCCCTGAAATGAGATTTCAGAAACATATTCAGAGGGTACGATATGGCCATAACTAATTTTATGGATTTCAGTAAGGAAGACGATAATCCTAACTGAAGTCAGAATTGACACAGATATACACTTTTCCTTCATAAAAAGAATATTTGCAGACTATGCTAAAATCAATGCTGTCTGTTTAAATATGTCTCTCAAATACAGCCCAAACATTAACAGTAGGGAAGAGCGAAGGCTTGATGAGGGCAAGTGACTTAAAATTTAGGGATACAACTAATGGGTCACACCACATAGCCCACAAACTTCCTATGGATAACTGAGTCTGGATAACTGTGCCCACCCTGGGTACATAGAGTTCAGCAGCTGCTGCTGCTCCAGACAGCACAGTTCTCAAGGCATGCCTTTCAGAAGATTGGCGGCTCACAGTTGTGCCGCTTGGATGTCTTCTAGCTAGTGGCGTAGGCATACAATTTAGAGCCACTAACCAAGCCTAAATAGATCAGAAAGAAGAGCCAACACCACAAAGAGCCAAGTAGGTCAGGCACTGAATTAGCTGAAGCGTGTGCTAAGAGGATATAAACTGAGCCTTAAAAAACCACAGAGCTAGATCCGGGCTTCTCTCTGTTGCTGGCATGAGCTTTTCAAGATCTATTACAAGAATCAAGAAGGGGGGGGGGAAAGTAAAGTGAAATCAAGCAGACACCCAAGTAAATATATCCCTTGCAATAAGCCTTTTGAATAATTATTTAGTGAATGAATAACTGAATCCATTTTCCTGCTTGAAGAGCATATCAGTATTATGTAAGTGCATAGGAAATATGTATTATGTGCCTTAGAAAGGGACCTTTAAATATTGGAGATTGCCTCTTACCATGGCTACCCATCCTTACAAAAATTATCTGAGTATTTCTCAGTCAGTCAATCCCATGTCCTCTCACTGTTAAGATAATCTTTCGAAATTACCCTATTCTATGTCATATAGTGAAAAGATACATGAATAATCCCTAAAACTGAAAATTCTACTTGATAATTAAGTTGATCCAATCCTTTCTTACTCAAAAAACAAATCTTATCACATGTCAATAATATAAAAACAACTAGATATAAATATGTTTTCTTAAAATAACACTCCATCATGGTAGCTTCTACCTGACCCACCCATTCTGCCACGGTCCTCAAAGAATAAACCTGTTCTTCATTGCTAAACATAGAACAGATGCATGTGAATGAATTCAGTGCTGGAGAGATGAATGCAATAAAATCATAAAGATAAACAGGTCACCCTGAGTCAGAGTAGAGAGAGACATGAATCAGCAAACAGATCATATGCTGAGAACTTCTGCCTCAATTTGACAACAATGGAACCCTATAATTCTTATTAATCTGGGAGGCCAAGATGGAAATTGTAAATAATAAAATTTACTATGATAACTATATACAGAAAGAGATTATTTTTAAGTATAATACTGGAAAAAAGTCAGAAGATTGAGACAAGGAAGGACACTGAAGGGCTCAGAAAAAGTATGGTTGTTTCTCTTCTAAGACTCAGTTCACTCTGCCTTGACTTGGGGTCCCTTGTCTGTGTGTCTGATGTCTCCATCTACTACAAACTCCCTCAAAGAATTCCCTTGGCAGGTTCATGCAGTTACGCCCTCTTCCAAGAACAACCAGGACACACCCTTGCACAAACACGATAGCCTGTGTGAATAAATCTCCCCAGGACAATTGGCTGCTTTTGCATGGCTAAAATCAAAACTAAATTCCATAGCCAAGAGCATTTATAAATGACAAGGAACAATTGGATTAAGAAAAAAACACATTTGGCTGTAGGGAAAATAATTAGAAGAGGAAATATTTCTAGGTAAGGACCAATGAACCAATCTGTGATGTTTATAGAAATGTTTTTCTGTGCATCTCTCAGCAAATCACAGTGGCAGCAGTGACTCTGGACACTTTATAGGCAAACTACAAACAAGTAAACAGTGATATTGTGAAGACACTTATGATTCACTTCAAAACAGGTGTTTTTCTGTAACCGTAGTATTCCATTCCAACACTAAAATAGAAAAAGAAAACTCACCCTAATGATTTCCTACCTAGATATAACCAAACACAAATACTTGTTACTCTGGCAAAGTTTAGTTATGAATGATAAGGAAAAAGTGTCAAGGATAACAGCTTCTTTTCAATTGCTACTCCATCACCATGAAGGGAACAATGTCCATTTCCACCAATCTTACTCAAAACGATGATAGCACCTCAAGCTATTCCTTACTGACTTATGAAGTACTTTGAATTTAATAGTTGGGAAGGGATGAAACACAAAATAAAAGCCACCTGGAGCCAGTGGCTTCCTAAGACTTCCTCAGCATTCATTCCACTCTGCCTAAATCCCTTTGAGGATAGATGCTTAGATGCTGAGAGAAAATAATTGAACAATTTCATGGTGACATTAAACAGCAGCTCATAATTGACCTCAATATGAATAGCAATAAAGATGGAGAGAATGGCATATGCTCTATATCGATAGCGTGGGAAGGATCCAAATCCAAACGCTTTTGTCTCCATCATGGGGCAGGGTGGGGGGTGACACAAGAAAGCTGCTTAACAGTCATGCAAAGGCCATTTGCTTCCTGTTGCTGAGCTGGATGTTTTCATAATACCTCAGCTAATTGACTGTATGGAAACAATAGGACCACTCTCCCTAGCAAAAGAATTCAGACTTGCATGGATCCACGGAGACCAAGGTGGTAGTACTACTTTCTGTCTAACAGGGAATTTCAATTGGTCATATTAAAGTGAAGTGTTGAACAGTTCTCCATATAGTTAGCACTTAACTGCAGTTAAAGAATGGCTGTCCCTAAGAGTAGTTAGTTATGTTGATGACTATAAAGATAATCACTGATACTCTCCCCTCCCCCCACGGGCACTTTCTCCCAGACTTGAAAGTTTGAGAGACATTTACTCAGTGTTCTAGATCTTTTGACAACTCTTGAGTATTGAATGAGCAAATAAAGATTGCCTGCTTGGTTTTAAGCACTGGTTTCCCTGAGTGTCTATCACCATGAAATAGAGCATTTAGAACCAATATTTAAAATAACTGTATAATTGAATTGACAAGTAAATGCTGAACAAAATGCATATAAAATAATAATGGTTATAATAATAATACAAGTAAGTCATTCATTAATTTTATAACATTACTCAAATTCATCATCTTTTTCAAGCCCACTCATGCACCTTTGCTTCCAGATGTAGGTACCCTTCTGTCTACTTAATTTCCCTTGAAACACACCAAGCATTGCCCTTTCTTAAACTCTGGCATAAGCTACCTTGTTGATCTCCCTTCCATCACATCTGCCCACTGTATATATGTTTAACAAAGCAATCTAGCTTATTAAAATTGGTTAAAGCTACTAACTTTAGCAAAGAAGACCTATGTCTCTTGATTGGTGTCAGTATCTCAATCCTCATCTTCTGAACATCCCACTCACTGCTACCTCACTCCAAATCTATTAGCATGAAGTTACATGTAGCTGAAGAAGCTCTGCAGAAGTGCCAATCACCTGGATTTGCTATGCTCTTCCCTGGGCCATAAATAAGCAACTCAGTTCTGCTCACCTAGAAAGTCTCTTCTTGTCTCTGCAATGAATACCTCCTCTGAGCTTACCACCACAAAAGTATGGAAATTTCCTTTTCTATAGTGTTATTCTATCTTGAGCATAGTTCTTGGATTGCATTTATTCTACCATACTAAAACCTTGCCTCCCCATCCTTTCATAGTAGTTCTCCAAGACCTTCTGCTAAAATAAAGCAGTGATGGTGAACACAGGCTTTGAAACAATCAGTAGTATAATGACACAGTCTATCAATGGGATATCTTTACCAACTATTCAACCAGAAGGAGAGTGATGTTAAACATGTATTTAAAACCTCAAAAATTATTTTAAAAAATTATTGCATGTGTGAAGGAATTTTCAAATAATTATTTTTAAATGATATAATAAAAATAAAATAATTAATAAATAAAAGATAAAGTATTATCAAAAGAATAAAATAATCCAATAAATAAAAGAGAAAAGAACTGAACATATTTCAAATAAGAAGTTCTAACGGCCAATAAATACATGAGAAAGTGTTCAACATTCTTAGTTTTCAAAAAAATGCAAGCCAAGACTACATTCTGATTCATGTCACTTCGATCAGAGTAACTATCAACAAGCAAACAAATCTCAGGAAACTTTAATAAATATGGAGGGTGCAGGAGAAGGGACCCTGACATTTTGGAAGAAATGGAGATTAGTTCAGATGCTACAACAATCAGTATGGACGTTCCTCAAAAGGCTAAGATTGGAGCTTCCGTATGATTCACTACATGACATCATTCACAGAAATCAAAAGTCAGTTTACACACAAGAGTTAAATTTCAGAGTCAGCCTATGTGCCCATCACTTGATTGATGAGTAAAGAAAGGCAGCATACATACATAGTGAAGTTTTATCAGCCATAAAGAAAAAAAAAGAATGTCATTTGCCAGAAGAGAGATAGAAATGGGTATTTAAGAAATACAAGTCAGACTCAAAAGACAAATATCAAATGCTTTTTCTCATATACAGAATTTAGAGATGAAAGCCAGGATGGTAAACAGGAACTACTAGGAATATATCAGAACATGAGGAAAAGGGGGAAAAGGCAGGCTAGTAGAGGGGATGAAAATCATCAAAGTATGTTTATGATGTATGCGTGGAGAATGACACAGTAGGATTTTGTATAATTAATATTTGTTTTAAAGTATGGTGGAGAGACTTCAGAGTTCTCTAATTTTCAATCCTGACCCCTAAACTTACAATCCGTGTGAAACTAGGCAAGTTACCCAACCTCTCTGGGTTACAGTGTGCTCAGCTGTTAACAAGTCTAACAAGACTGTGGCAATATAGACACTGTAATGAGCATTGTGAAATAGGGTATTTGTAAAACTCTAACACGGCAATGTTCAGATGGCATTATTTTTCAGACTGAAAAGTCAGTGAAATCTGTCTTTAATCTCCAGTATGGAGGATATAGGCCGACTTAATGAAAGAAGTTACAGGCAAGCTCATCCCAGCTGAAATGCTTCAGCAGTTTTGGTGCCATTTAGCAATAAACATTATTCCAAGGGCCCTTATACCTAAACATTTTCATTCCCTCCATCAAGGAATGCTACTCTGTCTCTTTTCAAACTTTGATTCTCAAGAACACTCAGCCTTTTCAGAGTTTTATTTTTGTTATTGTGCTTTTAATAGAATATCCTAGATAAATCAAAACAACCTAATGAACTTACTCACACAACACAAATGAACTTCCCAACCTTATTTCACTGATCAATCTCATCAGAGAAACATGATCTAGAGAGCCATCAACCTTATCTAATTTTATATCAGTATAAGAAAGAAATGACACAATATACCTAGAAAAACACATAATGTATCAGTGAATACATAAACCATTTGTCTTCTCTGTGACAAGCACTCAACACATATCCAACATATATACTATGGCTTAAATATCAATGTGTGTCAGGAAATACATTACATCTTATCTGTAAAACTTAAAAATTATAGAAGTTGTTACTTGTCAGTCCTCAGAACAACCACCAAGAATGGAGCCACAAACGGGCACAGGGTCATTCAAATTGCCGGAGAGTAATGATCTCTGTTCAATGATCTTTTGAGTAGAACATCAAATGTCAACAGTTCAAAAAGAAGATTGCCCCCACCTCAGAATCACAAGATAACATGAACTGTTTTAAACTCAACTCTGCAAAAGTGAATTTAACTTTAATGAGCTGTGTTGTCACAGCATTAGACATTGAACTTATCAAAGACTTCACAAACAAATGCCTACTGGAGTGAGCTGATACCATACACACACTCAATAATTCATTTCTACAGTGTTTAATACAGTTATATAATACAGATTAAATTATCAGTTCTTTACATTCATGTGTTTTCTATACTTTTAGACAATTTATAAAAGCATTTCTAGATGGCTGTCATTTTTCACTTTTTCAAACTGTGGTATACATGGCTTTAACATAAACTTTTTAAGTTAGTAATGAATTATTGTCTTAGTCAATATTGTTCTATTGCTGTGAAGAGCAATAGAACATGACCAAGGCAGCACTTATGAAAAAAAAATATTTATTTGTGGGCTTGCTTACAGTTTCACAGGTTAGTCCATGCTATCACATGGTAGCATGCAAGTACACATGGTTCTAGAGGAGTAGCTGAGAGTTCTATATACTGATCCATAGTCACTGAGAGTCAGACACTGGGCTTGGCACGGACGTTTGAAACCTCAAAACCCACCCCTATTGGCATGCTTCCTCCAACAAGACCACACTCATCATCCTTTTCAATAGCGCCATTCCATGATGAGTAAGCATTCAAAGATGTGAGCTGATGGCGTCTATTCTTATTTAAAAAAACAAAAACCACCATATTGCACTCCCTGCTCCCCATAAGCATGTAGTCATATCTTAATGCAAAAATTCATTCATTTCAACGTCAAAAGTCCAGTCTCCATATTCTACTACAATTTCAACATCACTTAAAAGACCAAAGTTCAAAGCTTTTCTGAGATTCAAGGCAATCTCTTAACTGTAAGCCCCTGGAAAAAAAATCATAAAAAATAAAAATAAAAAAATAAATTTAAAAAATATCACATACTTCCAACATTCAGTAGCTCCGAAAATGCATTACCTTCCCAATGGGAGGCGAGGATGCATAGCAAAGAGATACTACAACAAAGCAAGACTGACAGCTAGCAGGGCGAACACCAAGTTCTGCCTCCCCATGCCTGATCTCAAGACACTCTCTAGAACCCCAGCTCCTTCCAGCTTCATCGACCACAGCATACTTCTTTGGCTGGTTCCACACTTGATCTACAGCTCTTCTTGGCAAATATGCCATGACTTTGGCATCTCCAATATCTTGGGGTCTCCAACACAATCCAGGCTTCACCTTCACAGCTTCATGCAATGGCCTTTCCAGGCCTCCATGCAGGGACACCCCTGAATGACTCCTGGCTTCAGCAGCTTTCCTTAGCTATAGATGTGAGATTCCCCAACCCTTTTCTGGTAGCCTTGACTTTAAAGCCAGAACCACGGTTGAAGTTGCTAAATTCTGCTGCTTGCCTGGGGTTGACCTTGGTCCCTCATTCTTCCTTTTGTTGATGGTCTCCTTAACTGGTTAGGTTTTACTTTAATTCCTTGATGTCTTGGCCTGAAGTCATAACTCCTTTATTCTGTTTAGCGTGCCTTTAAGCCTTTTATCTCTTAAGCACTTTGGCTTAGCTACTTTATACTTAGCAGCACTCCTTCTCACCTGAGACTGTATGTATTGTAGGTATCTTTGTTTAGCATGCCCCTTTTTATTATAGATCTGCATGAGAATGATACTAACAACCACAAACCACAATCAATAGAAACTCTTTAGCTTTACACAGTTTTTTTATATTATTCTAATTACTATTTACTAATATTCTTCCCCTCTGAAACTTCTTGTGTTGGGCCCAGAGTTCAAATCTACTTCAGCACTCTATTCCATGTTCCTGCTAGAATGGTCCATTAAACCATGCTTAAAGCATTCAATCAATATTCTAATCCAAAATCTCAACATCTTCCATGTTCCTCCAAAGAAAAGCATCGTCAGGCCTATCACAGCAATACCATACTTCGGGTACCAACCTGTGTATTAGTCAATGTTCTATTGCTGTGATGAGACACCATGCTTATAATTCTTATAGAGAAAGGTGATTCTTATAAAAGAAAGAATTTAATTGTGACCTTGCCTACAGTTTCCCAGGTTAGTCCACTATCATCTTGGTAGGGCCATGGTGGCACACATCCAGATGTGGTACTGAAGTGGCTGACAGGTAGATCTACATACTAACCCACAAACACAGAAAGAGAGAGTGAGACAAAGGACCTGATGTGGCCTTTTGAGACCTTGAAGCCCACTTCCTCCAACAAGGCCACACCTCCTAATCCTTGTCAAATAGAACTACTTCCTAATGACTGAGCATTCAAATATATGAGAGTATGGGGGCCATTCTTATCCAAACAACCACAACTGTTATTTGTACACTCACTATTGAAGTACTAAAATTCAATGTCTTACTTCTTTAAGTGAATATTTATTGCATGTATTTCCCATATTCTGATATGTTGTTCACTTAAAGTGAAATAATCTTGAATTCTTTTTTTTTTTGAATTCTTAAATTTAACTGCCTGGTTAGATAGTGGCACTTCATCTTTATATGATAAAAAACTTAATGTTTGTTCGTTGGTTCTTTTTAGACAAGGTCTTACTCTATAGCTCTGGTTAGCATGGAATTCACTGTCATCAAATTCATGGTGATTCTCAGTCCCCAGTGGATTATAGGCATAAGCCAAAATATCTGTCTAAAATATGTAGTCACTTTGAAAAATACAGATAAAAGTCTGTCTTTTAAAAATGTCTCAGGGCTATCACAACTGAAACCTAGAGCCAGATATCCCACCCTAATGACCGTGATGTTCTGTTCAACAGTGCCTTCTGTTTTGTCATCTACAGAGGTCTTAACCAGTTCCTAGAGCTCTTGAGTCTTACCTGGGTGTACACCTCTTTGAAGTTTTATGCCTCCTGCACTGCTAATTGATGAAAATACATACTCGTCCTGAAGTCATTGTAGGAAGTTTATACTGGAGGAAGATAAAATACCGAAAAGGCTGCCTTTCCACAAAAGAATAATCTCTATAAATTTCAAATTCTCAATTAGAAGTATGGTTTTCTCTGAGTAAAGCTGGGCTCTATAGGGTACAATTCCGAACCAAGGCAATGTTAAGTCTGCTTCTGAGGAAAGGGATCTTGCCATACACACTCTCTTTAGAAAATTCCTTATAAGGTGAAAAACATGTCATGCCTCTTCCCATCACACCTTGCTGTCATTTGAGAGCAAGCAGCTGCTAAGGCCTGCACTATTCACTAAGTCTGTTTTTGTTATAATCTTGTCCCTCAAACAAGCAAAGAAAAGTTGTGACCGGGGGTTTCTCTCTCACTCTCCAGTTCCTGAATATCCACTTTGGAGTTTAATATTAATTACAAACAGTTTGGTCAATAGCTCAGGTTTATTAGTAGACAGCTTTTACATCTTAAATTAACCCATTTCTATTAATCTACATATTTCCATGTGGCCATGGTGTTACCTCACATCTTGCTTCCCTGGCAGCTGCTCATGTTTCCCTGACTCCACCTTTTTTCTCTCTCTATCTCTGTTTGAATTTTCTACCTAGCCATATTCTGTCCTGCCATAGACCAAAGCAGCTTCTCTATTAACAAATGGTAATAAAACATATTCATAACATACAGAGGAGACTCCCATATCAAGAAATGTATTTTAAGTGGGGAAGGGCTACTGTTTAGACACATGAACTACACATCTGTGTGACTAATGCACTTTATAATTAGGAAACTTATTTGCCTTCCTCTGTGCACAGACTTCTGAAGAAGTTAACATTAACTCCCTTCTCCAGCTGCCCATTGTGGGTCCAGAGCAGCCTAGGCACGCATAATGGGGCCCAGGCCGCACAGCTGCCATAGCAGGCAGCACCGGGTTCCAGGAAAAGCTATAAGCTGGCACCACCCAGGAGCAGACCATCCAACAGAAATTCCTAACATTCCTGCCAGCACACACCCATTGCTTTTCACCAGGACACATTTCACTAGACAAATATCAGCCAATCATGGATGTTGAACCTTCCACACCCCCACAGTTGCTACTACAGAAATCCAACCCCAACTGAGCTTGAGGCTCTCAGATCACTCTAATATGTAGGACACGTGGAGAGTCTGAGTTCACAAATTTGTGTAAGAATAAAGGCTCTTTGCTTTTACATACAGGACTCGGTCTCCTAGTGTGTTTTGAAGGCATTCCATGATCTGAGTACAACACTCATCATTGTCAAGAATGATGTACTTCTACAGATCTCAAATAAGTGCAACTTCCAAACAGCCCTTTTGAGTTCCCAACCAGGGTCAAAGTCAGAGCATTTCATCTTCCTAAAAAATACCACATTGCAAATCGGATTTATTTCCAAAGTCCCAGAATGTGTGTGCATGTCTCTGAACCTGCTTTCTCTCAAACTTATATTTATAATTTATTCACACCAATGAGGAATAGACTGGGTAGTCCTATGAAGCAGAGGCCTTTCAAGAGAGATGGTCATTAGACATCCAGCTTTCATGGTAGATTTTGAAGGAAATGCCTATATCAATAGTGTTTAGTTTTTATTTGTCTTCTAATTTAGAATTTTGAATCAATTATACCCACTTCCACATTTTAAAGTTTGCACTTAAAACTTTTATCTTTCGCTGAATTATAACTTAGTTTATAAAAGATTTATATTCTTGCATATGGTATATTATATATATATATCTACCTTAAATACACTTTTTCCAAGCCTTGGTATTATGTCTAGGTATTCCTAGTATGGAAAACATCTGACACAACACTGCTTAAATTACCATTGTCTATGTGTTAACACAACTCTGGGACAATTTGGTCACATCTGATATTTAACTTTATTTATGGTAGCCAGAGAAGGAAACAAAAGAGGAAGAGTGAGGGACAACAGGACAATATGATAAAATCTCTACCTACATATTCTTTGATGATTATAATTGTCATTCACTCTTTTTGTTTTGTTTTGGTTTTGGTTTGGTTTGGTTTTGGTCTTTTGAGACGGGTTTCTCTGTATTGCAGCTCTGGCAATCCTGGAACTCGCTCTGTAGACCAGGCTAACTCATTCAATTTTTAAAAATGAAATTTAACAGTTCTTACATTTAGCTTTAATTGACTCCACAGGCACAATTTCAAAATAAGAAATTAAAGAATCCCCCATGGTTTAGAGGACCAGAGAGCAATTCATTCCAGAAAGGAAGGAAAATCAATTTTTGTGTTTTCCAAGATTTGCATGTGAAAACGAGTAATATGATGACACTAATTCTACAAATGTGACATGAAAGCCGCACCTCGAATTTTAATCATCCTTCTAATCAGTCCTCAGGGCTGCATTTGAGGTGACTAAATTCAGTTTGCAATATAAATATGATGTCTATGTATTACAAAATATCTACAGTTCAGAGTCACTTTCAGATTATCTGAAGGACATCCAAGTAAGACTGGTGCATTCTCCATGCCCCCTGTGCCTAAAGAGGGAAAGAAGCCAAACAGGAGAAACAGCCTCATCCCTTAAGAAGCAGGCATCCTAGAAGCTAACCAAGCTTTTCACATAAAATCAAGTAGGGTTGATTCTGGGACTGGCCCAGTGGGCTTGGTGTTTGTCATGCAAGAATGAAACCTTGAATTCAGGTCCCTAGCACCTGCCTAAAACACCTTGGGCTGGAAAGATGGAGACATGTATATCCCAGAAACTCTCAGGCCAGCCAACCAAGCTGAATAGGAGAGTTCCAGGTTCAGTGAGAGACTGACCTCTTTGGCCTCAAAATATAAGGTAGAGGGGAAGATTGAAGGAGCCATCCAACTTCAATCTCTAGTCTCAAGACATGTGTGCACATATATATTCATTCAATTAATCAATAAACAAACTAGGAATTTATTCTGAGAATCCAATGTAATTGTTAATAGCAGGAGACTTTTGAGCTTACAAAATGGATCTTACAACCTATGATACCTTTGTTTGGATTGACCTACCTTGCTCTTCAGTGAAATGGGGACAGTGAGACAAGCAGAGACTAGCAAGCTCTAGCTCATCAGCAAAATTGCACATGATGCTTCTCTTTAAATATCCTGTTGAACTATGACGGCCTTTGTGTTTATATATGGTCAATTCTCTTTAAATTTCATAACATCCAAAATGAAGTTAATTAAGTTTTACCAGAACATAGCCTTATCCATCTTATATATTCTCAAGTATCTTTCTACTTAACGGGAAAGTTAGGTGTTTACAATATAGATCTTATGCACTACCAACCACAAAATATTTATTATATGGATTACATCCTTACAGAAACTATGTGGAGGCCTCTGTTTTACACAATTAAAAGAAATAACATAGAATAGCAAGCGTGCTATCTGACATGTAAGGCTCAATAAGTGATAAATATCACTGTTTTGTAGGAACCAATACTATGAACCAAATGTATAACACTGAAGTTTAGCATGCTTATGAAAGGGAAGACTTACCTTAGGAGAACCATTAGGTATCTTAATAAAACTGAAGTAATGGTGTTGCCTTGCCTGTATTCATGCTCTACTGACACAGCTTATCATGCACAAAGGATGAAGAACAGATCACAAAAAGGAATTGTCTATTCAGTAGCTTTGGAATAATAGATAGTGACACAGCATGTCTCATCTGTTAACTATGTGCTTTACCCTGCTCCATCCACAAGTCTTTGCTTAAATGCCACTGCACCCCCCTGTAATGATATATTTAGGTGACACTTACTTATGATGATCTAACTTTTCCTTCAGATTCTGAACTTCAAGGTATATCCAGTAATCAGAAAGGTGACAGTGGATCTGTACAGAGTGAATGCCAATAACCAAGGTAATAACAAAAGGGCAATAGCCATCTTCTCTTGAAACAAAAGGAAAAGCAGTTGTTAAAACAAAACCAGCTCTTAAAATATAATGTAAATATTTCTTTAGCAAACTTTCAAATCACCAATAACAAAGAGCTATGTTCAAGACACAATTCTAGGAATGAAGGGACATAAATCCTGTGCAAACTAGGTGCTAATAGTCCAGATGTCTACAATACATGTAATTCTAACACAAGGCAACTCTGAAAATGTTAAAAGATTACAGGGGATTTAAGGTCATATAAAGCTGTGGTTTCTAAACCTTCCTAATTTAATGACCCCTTAATACAGTTCCTCATGTTGTGGTGATCCTCAAGCATACAATTATTTTCATTACTACTTCGTAAATGTAATTTTGCTAATGTTATGAATCATAATGCAAATATCTGATATGCACGTAATCTGATACGTTATCCCTGTGAAAGGCTCCAAAGGAGTCACAACACACAGGTAGTGAACTGCTGCTATAGAGGTTTATAAGATTAAGAAACAGTGGTCTGCTTAGAAAGGGATGAAAGTTCTTGAGGGAGATGAGATTTAACCTGAATCTTACAACAAGATAAAAATTTAAAAGATGACAGATACAGGACATTTCCAGTCCGGATTAACAAAAGTTAAAGCAGAAAACTGCATAGCATGTTTAGTGAACAGCGATATTACTCAACTGAGATGTTGAAGGGTGATTGAAATTGTAAAATCAAATTATGTAGAAGCTCTGGCTCTATGTCTCATTGTCAATTATTTCCCCTCTATATTAATTACTTTCTGTGTCTCTATGACAAACATATCAGACATAAATAACTTAAAGAATGAATGATTTGTTTTAGCTCATAGACACAGACAATTCGGTCCAGGTTTGACCCCATGTACCTCAGGAACTTATAACTCAGACCCACCACAATTTCTAGAACCTCCAAAAAAAATGACGCCATTTGGAGACCAAGTGTTCCACACAGGAGCCTGAGGGAGACAGTTCATATCCTAACCACAACACTCTCTAAACCTCAGCTTTCTCATCAGCTAAACGGGGATAACGGTATATTGAGCACCTCAAATCACTCGTGTGGAGGTCAAACCTGATAGAGCATGCAGTGTGTGTCTGTTCCCATTGCTTTCACTACCTTTCCTTTCTAACTGCAGGGATAAGAAACAGTTCCTATTTTCTCCTTTCTATTTCCCTCATGCTTTTCCAAACTAAGCTATTCCCTGGTAGCAAATGGAACATTTCTGAAGCTGCATGCACACTTTAAAGCTTCTGGGTGCCATTGTATACACAGAAGCAGTACCTAATTGAATAGTAGCCTAATAGCCTCAGAAAGCTGCTGCAATTAAAAGACACTGTTGATTTAAAAATAGCAACCTTTAGGGGAGTGGAGGAATGAGCTACTGTGAGTTGCCTTGACATTCTTCTCAATACTCTTTTTAAAAGAGCAAAATTAAGCTAAATAAATGTCCAAATCTAAATTGCTCACTAGTTCAACAAAATTGGAGTCAATGACTATGAAAAGGTCCCCACACCCAGGAAGAAGCATTGATGACACCAAAACAGTCCTAAGTTAAAATAAATACACAAACACATGAAGTCAAATAATTAATGTGTTCAAGAGGCAAATTGTGGGTTCCATTTCTTTAAGAATTATTTTTAAGTGAAGAGACTGGGTTTATTATTTCCTTACAGGATCTTAAAGTTCTTCAATATTGGGTAAAGCAGGCACTGCCTTTCTTTGTAAAAAGACTTGAAGGAGAATGGTCTGATTTTGCCACTAAAACCCTGATATAATTTCCTTCATGAAATGAGATGCCATCTAAAAATAGCCTGTCCACTCAACTCTTTTACACAGCTTAAATATAGCCTTCTCTAGAAATGGGAGCTAACTACCTGGAGTCTTTGCCTAGCAGCCACCTGAGAAACAGACTGTTCTGGGAAGCAAACAGAGGGCTCTAGATGCAGAGGTACACGCTGGAACATTCCTTAGTGTTTGTGTCACTAGGGATGCTTGCCCACAAATGCCAGGTTAATGCCAAGATCTAAGTGAGCTCCCAAGAAGTCTCTGAGTGCTATAAGAAGAAGGAAGCCCAGGCATGGGACTACCCTTCAGGCTGATGGCCACTAGGAACTCACTGTAGAGTCTTTCCGCTCTCTCCTACAGGACTTCTGCTACCAGGAAAAGATTCCATGCTTACAATGGCGGATGCAGCAACCTCAAGTGTGGTCAGTAATACTATGGGATTGAATTCTTTGTTTTCTTAATTTGCTATTCTATTTCTTATTTAAATTTCTATACAATAAAATTTGATCATATTCTTTCCCCTCTCCCAGTTCCTTCCATATCCTCCCCACCTGTTCTACTTCACTCTTTATCCCTCAAAAAAGGAAAATACAAACAAACAAACAAAAACAAATCAGATAAGATATAACCAAAAAAACCCCAAAAAACAAAAACCATACACAAAAAAAATGAGATACATTTTGTTAGCCAACTGTTCCTGGGGTTGGGGCCTGCCCTAGAAGGTGTGATTGACATCTCAGTGTCACTCCATTGGAAAAAACTGATCTCCCCTTTCCAAGCAAGTATTCATTATAAATAGCTTCTTGATGAGAAACTTTGTGCCCACTTCCCTTCTCCAGACTGGGATTTTCTGGTTTGAACTTGTGTAGGTCTCAGGCATGCTACTGTGGATTCTGTGAGCTCATATGTGCATCAGCCCTGATGTCCCTGGACAATGCTGTTTCCTTGGAGTCACCCATCACCTCTGGTTCTCACAATCCTCCTGCCTCCTCTTCCACATAGATCCCTGAGTCGTAAGGAAAGGGGTTTCATAAACACATCCCGTTTGTGCAAGTGTCTCAAAGTTTCTCGCTCTCTGCACATTGTTCTGTTGTGGGCCTCTGTGTTAATTTCCACTTCCCACAAAAAGCAGCTTCTCTGATGAGGGTTGAGCAATGCACTGATCTATCAGTGCAGAAATATGTCATTAGAAGTCATGTTATTGCTAAATTGCTTTAGCAGAATAATAGCAGTATGTTTTCACCTTAGGCCCATGAGCTATCTAATCTTCGATTCTTAACTACTTTATCAGCGTCACATGTGAGTTAAAGAAACCCATAGAAAGTAGCTACCCATTGAGTGATGCAGCTAAACATCAGCCTTTGTCACCTGCCATCTAACTGTTCTCTGTCCTTTTCCTGCAGCTCACATTTTAACAAGATCAAGATAGCCCAGACAGGGTCTCACTATGCAGCCGTGACTGGCCTGAATTCACAAAGATCTGTCTGCCAATGCTTGGGAACAAGTACTAAAATTAAAGGTGTCTGCCACCAGAGCCCACATCTTTTTGGCTTTTTCCGTTGGTACTCATGGGTCCCCTTTGTTTGTTAGGGCCATATCATTTGCTGTCTCCGGAGTTCAGGACTAGATATCAGTTGCTTTACTCTTCTGTCTGTTGGGGCAGGACAGATCCCAGTACTCTATCTCTGGTGTGCGTTCTACCGACATCTCTGGTCTTCTACGTGATTCCATCCACATAGTTCTCAGCTATTTTGTTCCAGTTGCTGATAAGCATAGTGGCTTTCTTCCTCTAAATAGCAACACTGCAGAATCCAATCTTACAACCACAGGAAATTACAGTTTCCAGAAATTTCCTTCTAAAACCTTACACCCTGTGGCTTAATATAATGGAAGTAGCCGGGCCTGTCAAACAAAGACATTTCAGCTCCACCTCTAAACTCCCTGTTTCTGCTTTACCTTGGGTGTCAATTTTCATCTTATACTTTAAGTTTAGTCTCCTTTTTTAGTTTTTATCAGTAGTCTACTTTCCAGAGCTCAGAGGAGAGCTAAATGTTTTAGAAGTTAAATTTTTATATTTCAAAAGGTCAGTTATCCAAGCGTGAAAGCAGGCAAACTTTATTCCATCCGAAATTTGTTTGGAAGCTTTTCTTCTTTCTGCATTGATAACAACACATTATTTTATTCTTAAATTACAAAGCAGAAAACCCTAAGTTCTTTGCATATGAATATCTATAGGATGCTAATAAGAAAGGGGTTGGTTTTTTAAGAAAGGAGGTAGATGCTAATATGAAAAGAAAAAAATTAAGAAAGGAGGTAGTATTCACATATACAAATTATATATCAACCTCATTTATATAATTGCAAACAATAAATTGGCAAAAGCTATAATTTTCATGGTTGTATAATTTCACTTTAATTATTCCAACCAATTTCTCTATACTCTAACTCAACTGTAATTTTCCAAGCCCGCCTGACACCAGGGAGAGGAGGGCAGCTCATAGAGGAAACGGGGTCTCTGCTGCCATCTCTGTGTTAGAGAGGAGGGCAGCTCATAGAGGAACGGGGTCTCTGCTGCCATCTCTGTGTTAGAGAGGAGGGCAGCTCATAGAGGAACGGGGTCTCTGCTGCCATCTCTGTGTTAGAGAGGAGGGCAGCTCATAGAGGAA